>PVJH01000038.1:8230-257149 GCA_004026705.1 Nesogale talazaci | reverse complement strand
AAGATACTTGAGTGGAGGTCCAATGCCCATCTGTTGTCCTACTATTAACCCTATAAGTATACACATTAATCTCTTTCCCCATCCTCACTTATAAATATATGCCCCTATGTACATCCCTGTATTTGAACCTCTATAAATGTTCGTTATCCCCCAGTTCCTTCCTCTATTTCCATTTGCTTACCTCTTGTCCCACTATCATGCTCACTCTCCATTTGGGTTTCAGTATTTTTTTTACAACCACTTCTTAATTCAGCCTTAACCACCTCCCCTAAAGTGCCTCGACTTTATCTTTCTCACTATTACAAACACCTACAGAAGTGTTCATAAATAATTTGTTTAACAATAACTTAGTACTAACTGGTACAATTTGATGGTGGAACTACTCCCAGAGAATTTGCATTTTAATAGAGAACATCGCTCATGTCATCACTGTCCTCTTCATACTTCTATCACAGTTGATAGATAAATATGAAGACGTGGTGCTGAATTGAAAAGGATGATGAGCCCTGTCTTAGTCTCTAAAGTATTGGAGAACGCATTTATTGGAGGAAATAAAAATTGCACACCGATTCAGTTACAATTTTAAGCAACTGACTTTTATATAACTGGCTTCATATCCTTCAGATCAATTCAAAGCTAAAATTTCCTATCAAGGTTGCTTCTATCTTCTCAAAGTGTCTTCTCTTTTCCTTACTTAAGATTGCATCTGTGTGTAGAGGGAAGGTTATAGAAGGGTAAGTAAAAGAATCTATTGCACTAGGCTCCCAGTTCATACATACACTGGTTAATTCCAAATGAAATGAGCTTAAACATGCCTGTGTTCAATGGATCGCTGCAGACAAGTTCTCTCAGAAATACACGTCTTGTCTTGTTATGGTACCTTAAAAATGTCCAGTCAAAACATTGAGCTCCTAAGCTATTTTTCTGGACCAGTTGCATTCAAGGTTCAGTCAATGTTATCTCAGAACGTTCTGATGACTATTTGAGAGTAAGATAGAGTTTCAAAATGGTAATCTCAAATTTTTTGAAAAGGACACAAGATCACCTGGAGACTTATTATCAAGAAGTTTTAAGAAAACAGGTAACTGTATTCGTGCAAAAAGGGCCAAGAAAGTGTGCTGAAGACCCCCCCCCCCAAATCACAAAAACACACCTGCTTATTTATCAATATTGGCAAAGGCCGCCCTTTGAGAATTTCATTGGGAAACTTTACACTATCCACCTAAATCCCTGGTCTGGTCTTGCCCTTTCACACTTCTTTTTGTTCCCAAACTCAAAGGGCATGTAAAAGGAACACGATTGGAGACCCTTGAGGATGTCAAAACTACCATTATGATGTGGTATAAATCAAAGAATGCAGGGGATTTGGGGGGAAAGACTAGGGAAATTATAACATCACCTTCAGAAATGTATAGGCCTACATAGAGGGCATATTAAAAATAATAGCTGCACATTTTGCTTAATATGAATTTCCATAATTTTGTAGCATTACTTTTTACCTATAAAATCATAGAAATTTTTATTAAATCATAGCTCTACTGAGATGACACATGACATTAATCATTATACTTGCTATGCACACCAAAAATCATTTGAAACAGAGCTGAGCAATTATACATTTTTCTTAGGTTATATCTATTTTTCCTGAAGCAGAAAGTACAGTTGATTTAATGAGGAGAAGGAGACAGACAACAAAAATGCAGACAGTATCAGGAGAAAATGACAATAACAAAATTCACGTTATCATAAAAATATTTAGGGCACACTTTCATTCTCCTATTTGGACCCAAACAAAAAAATAGGTACCTACTGTGTGCCAGGCACTTTGTTGAGTAGTCATTTCTTATTACAAAATATCTACTGTAAGTGATGCCCCCCCAAAAAAATATCTACTATACAGCAAAATGGTTGACATACCATGAGCAACGATTTCTTGTTATATTCACTAGGATAGTGCATTAGGTCAATCCCTCAATCATTTGGCCAAAGACTACAGTGTTAGTGCTGATTTGGGGGAGCATCTGGGTATGAGTAACTGGGAGAAAACCTCACAACTCTATTATCTTTCAATTTTTATGGCTGAAAATCCTATGAGCCCAATTCCCTGCCATAAGGCATATCAGATAGTAAGGAATATTAGTGGACAAAATGCAATATATGAAGATTAAGGATACTGGGCCTTAGACTCAAAATCACCTACTAATGAAATCAGCACAGAACACTGCATTTATACAAAGTTTAGGAGAGTGTGTTTACCCATTGGTAACCCACTATGCTAGAAGTTGTTTGTATTCAAATTTAGAAAATGGTTAACTTTTGTTATATTTATTTTTTGCAAATCACAGTTCAGAGAAGGGTTTGGTTAATTAAGTTCCCGATTAAAGAAAACATCCCTGGTGACACACTGGTTAAAAGATTCAGTTGCCAATCAAAGTTGGGAAGTTTGAATTCACTAGCCACTTCTTGGGAAAGAGATATGGCAATCTACTTCCAGAAAATGTACAGCCTTAGACTCAGAATAGTCTGTGGGACAACTGTCTTAGAGGGTCACCATGAGACTTTCAATGAGATGGCTTGGTATGGTAGGTGCACAAGTAAGTTGACCTTACAATTGTGAGGATGGAACAGCACCAGACACTTTTTTGTTCTGTGTAAGCTCCTTGGGACCTGACGCTAGAGCACCTGATGCAGCCACGTCAGGAAGAATGCATTTGACAGAAAGGGATTCAGATTGGTTGGATTGCAGTTTCTAGTTAAATAAATATGGATTAGTCACTTGGATATTGGTTTGAAGCTCATTGTAATGAAATTTTTGAGCTGCATCAAAATAAAATTATATTTAAAATGATGTCTCAAACTTCTTAAACATTCTAGTAAGTCTTCCACGCACTGAAAGAGCTCTAAGATTACTCACAATTGTCTTTGATTTTGAGCTAACTGCAATTTAATGTATACCATAAAATATATATCCAAATATATGAGAATAGTTCTAGAAGTTTGTGGAAAAATAGAATTAAAAGGTCATGTAATTCTTCCATAAGCTTTGAAGTGTCTCATACCTTTAATAAAGTGTTTATCAGCATTTCCCAGCTGAAAATGACCTATTATTGCAGTGATATTATTCTTTGAAAAGTCCTGATTTTATTGTCCTGACTCCATATAATTCTGAATCAGTACAATTTTTGCTTTACTTGAAAGAGGCTATCATTAGTTCTAGAGAATCTTTAGACAGGTCACTGGGAGTGTTTTGCCCTTCTCCCATAAGAGAATAATTACATCTTATACCTAGTGAAAAGCTAATGCTTAAAAAGCATTTCAAGTTATAGCCAGGCAAAAACATGAAAGGAAGAATCTCTTACAAGTGCATGTGGGATCGCATATTTCTTTTATTTTAATTGCTAAACAAAATTTTTCACACTTGAAAAGGGCTAGGTTGACAGCCTTGGAGCAGAAGTCCTTGCTTATTAACAGTTGCAGCCTTACACCATTGGAAAACACTGAGGCCCCCAAATAGAGCAACTGTGAGATTATGAGGGGGGCGGGGGAGGAAAAGTTGTCCAGAGGAGAGTTAAAAAACATTTCCTGGAGGATGGTTAAGAGAAGGCAGAATATGTGTAATTAGTGGTACAAGTAGCCCTAGTGTTGCTATTGGGTAAGTATTGGACTACTTAGCAGAGTTGATGGTTCAAAGCCACCAGCTGGTCCTCAGGAGAAAGGTGAGGCTGTCTGCTCCCATAAACATTTACAGCCTCAGAAACCAGACTTGATGACAGTAGGTTTGGTTTGAGGGTTGCTTACTAGTGCACGGCTGTGTTAGTCTGGGTAGACTGGAGAAACAAATCTACAGAAGCTCGTGTGTGTATAAGAAAGAGCATTATATACCAGAGAAGTTGACTATTGAGAAAACATCCCAGCCCCGTCTAACCAGATCAAGGCCATACGTCGGGGATCAACCCATATGTCTGTTACCAATCTATAAAGTCCTCACAAAACACATGCAACACCACTAAATTCAGGAAGATCACAGGCAACTTGGCGGGAAGTCTTTTGGTTCCAGCAATGTAAGCATCTCAGTGCTAGCCAGGGTCTCCATCTGGCTTCTTCAGCTCCAGAGGTCTAGCTCCATCAGCATCTCTCCATGTGCTTTTTCCACAGGAATGTCTCTTAGGGAGTGAGCCAAGATGATAGAATAGATAGACAGACAGACAGATGGATAGAGAATGATAGAGTGAGTGAGTGAGTGAGTGCGTGAGTGAGTCTCCTGCCTCCATAGAGGAATACTGGGATTCCCAGAATCCTCAGAAGAAGACCTTGCCCACTCAGAGGCCTTATTGTCTATCAGCTGACTGGCTAGACTCCACCCCTTCACTCTTAATCCTCAAATTGACCAAAGATTATATAACTGCCACAACAAGTTTAAGCCTACCAGCCAGTTGAGAAAACGATGTGGCTGTGTGTGCTCATAAAGGATACATTCTTGGAAGCCCTCTGAAGCAGATGTACTCTGACATATAAAGTCATGATGAGTCAGAACCAACTTGATGGCAACATTTTTTGGCTTGGAATTTTAACTTTCCTTCCCAAAGTCCTGTTTGGTACAATTGTTTTAATGGTTAACTACTAACTGTAAAGCTTGTGGCTCCAACCCTCCTTCAAGACTGGCCCAAAGAAAAGACTAGCTAGTACTCTGTTTCCACAATTTCACAGATTTGAAAACTCCATGAAACCATTCTAGTCTGCATGCCTGGAGCTGCCATGAGCTGGAATCAACTCAGTGATTGCTAGTTTGAGTTTGGATTTCGTTTTCTTCCACATCTTTCCCAAAGTGGGTAGACATTATCCTTATATCCATAAGATAAGCTTGGAGAATGGTGAAAAAGTGGTCTCCTCTGACATCAACTGCCATTTCCTCCTCTCAGAATTTCTTGGGGGAAATGATAATAATTGATTTTTATGCTTAGAGGGTAGGCCCACTCCCAAATGACTACAAAGGAATGTTAGAAAATGGAATGCAGAGCATCTCAAGAGTAGTTGGGACTCTTTTTTCCAGTAGCAAAAACAAGAAGGACAGGGTGATGAACCCTGGACAGCAAAAGTCAAGAGACCCAGACCAGGGCTTGTCAGTTAATTACATTCAAACCTACAACTTGCCAGAGTGTTATATCCCAAACTCTCCAAATAATACTATCCTCTGGTCAATTTTTCCAAGCATTTTCTGTGCAAAAACTTTAATGGAAATATAAGCTTCATAAGAGCAATAAGGAAGAGAAATTGTAAATTTCTTCTCCACCTTGCATTCACTTTTTTCTTCTGTGTTTTATGCAAAAGAAAAACTCATCAGAAATGACCTCAAAGTCCAAAATCTGATCTCCTCAGATCCTGAGCCCACTAATTGGGTCATAGTTGACCAACGGTCAGGAAATAAACCTGACTTTAAAGGTACAACCATAATAGATTTGCAGACAGTGACTAATATGATCTAATCTTCCAGCAATTTCGAAAGTTTTCATTTCAGGGAGACTTATTCACATATGTCTGTTTAACTTTATGATTCTGTCCTACAACTACTCAAGCTATTCTTCAAGATTCAATATTCCCAAATACTGCAACCATTTTCATTATCAAACTCCAGTATAATATCAGGATCCTCAATGTGTCCAAGCGCTACAACACGCACATGGAAGGAATTGAAAATGTCACAGAAAGAAACCTGCAGACAAACTCTAACAAGTCAGAGAATTAACTCAAACCCAACCCAACACTATCAATTTGATTTCAACTCATAGTGGTCTTATTAAGGATTTTCAAGGCTATACAATCTTTACAGATGTCTTTAGCCTTCTCTTTCTCCTTTGGAGAGAGTGAGAGTGTGGTGGGTTTGAACCCCCACCCTGGGGATTCGTAGTACCACCAAGACTCCCAGCAGGAAGAACAGATAACCCTTTATCCAGTTAACAAGTCCTCCTTAAACTGCCAATAGTTGTGGTAGTCATTGTGCTGGGTATTTCAGGTGGTAAAAATCATTCTTCAATTTCTCAGATGCCAGAAAGGTCCATTTGACCAGAAAACTACTTCCCCCACAAACTCCATGGTGTCCAAAATCATTTTAATAAGGAACAGAGTCTCTAATTCCATAATTAGAGATAAAGCATAAAGGGACGTTCTCTGTGTGAGGGAAGAGTGATGGTTTAAATCTACACTGAGTGAGTGATAAATGACTGATATTAGAGTAATTTCTTGGGCCAGATTTCAATAGAAAGAACAAGAAAGTCTAGGAAAGAAAGTCTAGGAAGTCTAGAAAGTCTAGGAAGAGTCTAGGTGATGCTGGAAGGCTGAAAGCAGTCCAGTGGTAGAAAAGGTGGCAACAGGGGAAAGGGGCATAGTTGAAGAGGTTGGAACTGCAAAGAGCAACTTTTGCAACTAGGCCATTTTACCAAGGGCAATCCAACCTGCAATTCAAGCAAGTACTTGCTGGGTCTAAAGAGGAAGATGCCAAAAGCATCTTATGCCAGTCAGCAAGGGTTTTACATTTCTTTTGAATCCTGTAATAAGTTCCCTAAAGGGTTCTCATGTGGGGGACACTGCTTCAAGTGTGAAACAGGATTACTAAACTTAAAATTTCAAAAGGTATTAACATATAAATTAGCTATCCCTGAGAGATTATTTTTTTGGTTTTTGGGCCATCACTGCCCTCTGGTGGTGGGAGAAGGAGGCCTAGCCTTTGAACCTCCATCCCAGTGGGCCACAGTCCAGCGCACAACCACTACACCACTGGGGCTCAGCCCCTAAGAGATTTTTATTCTCACCAGTATATACAATTGATTCACTCTGGCCAATTCCAACTATCTATTACATTTCGGCCTTCATTTTTAAAAAATCGCTTTATTGGGGGCTCATACAAGTCATCACAATCCATCCATCCATCAATCCATCCATCCACTGAGTCAAGCATATTTGTACATTTGTTGCCATCATCATTTTCAAAGCATTTTCTTTGTACTTGAGCCCTTGGTATCAGTTCCTCGTTTCCCCCTCCTTCCCTATCTTCCATCCCTCATGGGGAGGGTGGGAGAAGAAAGGGGAAACCTATCACAATGATCTGCCTACAATGCTCTCCTAGGGGAGCAGACAACAGAAAAGTGGGTAAAGGGAGACATCGATCAGGGCCTTTATATTTATACTTCACTTTCAGATCAGGCTTTGAGCCTGTTTTGCTTGTAATTTTTATGCACAGAGCTCTGATATGCAGTTCAAATCCATCTATCCTTATCTCTATTTTCATTTTCCATGAGCTATACAAGGACTGGTGCATTCACAGCAGGCAGATTCTGCTAGAGAGGGTATGTGGAGAAGCGCTGGGGAGAGTTGCCAGATTCTTACATAATGAATCTTTCAAATGTAGACACCGATGAAAGCATAGCCACAAAGCAGGAGCGCACATTCTACACTGATAGAGTGAGTTCTCTGAGGCTCGTCCCCCCGCCAAAGAAAAAAACTGACCATGGGGTCTATGTCCCGCTGCTTTCATGATTCCATTCCTCTCTGATTAGGAGATGTTGGGACTGCAGGGCTCAGCCAGTTTCTTGAAATCATTATGCTCTTTTTGCTCCCTCACTGGGTCTTTTAGCGCATTAGGGTAGTTGGTAAAAAGAATGCTCATGGATAGCTGACAACATGAAGGGCCGTTTTGAGCTCCATGGGAAAAAGACACTTCATAGTTAGTGAAGGAAAAATTGGAGGAGAGGACTCTTTCTCTCTGTCATTTCTCTGACGGACAGCTAAGTCTCTCCTGCTGGTAGCTTTCAGGACAAGGAGGTTTGTGTGAGTTGCCATGAAATCCATTATCATACATTAATCCTCCAAAAATGTACCTCATTCACAATAATTATCCCAATAAAATATTAGCCACGAAAACGACTAACAAGAACTCCACAAGGGAAAAGAAATGTTTTATTCTGTAATTAGATCATATTTCAGAGCTGAGGACAGTTATAGGGCAAAAGCCAAAGACAGCAGAAAAAGAACATTCTCAGTTAAATTTACCTCTTCACATAAGGCTCATCTGTCATGTATTGAATTATTTCCCCCTAAAATATGTATCAACTTTGTAGGGCCATAATTATCAATGATTTGGAAATTACGTAATGAGGTGATTTGGCAGTTATATAATAATGCAATCACTCCTCATGATGTAATCTGACATGATCAGCTAATAAGCTGCACGTTACTTAGGGTAGGGTGCAACACTCTTACTTGGGTCACATCCCTAATCTCACATAAAGGGAACGTCATGCATTACTTTTTATCTTACAAGAAATAAAAAGGTCGATAAGAGCAGAAAGGGATGACCCTAACTATAAACAAGAAATAAAAATTGGGAGCAATGCTGAGAAGTGGGAGCACCTATGCTAAGAACTTCCTAGACCTAGGGGAAGACTGATGCCAAGACACAAAGCATTCTCCAGGAAACAAGAGGTTAGCAGACAGTTAATGTAGACATTACCAGTTAATGTCTTCCCCCAGATAAAACAGAAAAAAAACTTTTCCTAGTGCTAGCACCCCGAATTTGTACTGTTAGTTTCCTAAACTGTGAGAAAATAAATTTCGGTTTGTTAAAGCCATCCATTTGAGACACAAACCATAGCCAGAAGGTCTTTCCAAGCAAAGCCCATTTGACAAATTAGTTCTCAGTCCACTCAGCTTGCCAGCGCTTTCGTGCCATTTCATTATATTGAAAAAGACCAAAAATATGGGAGTTAGTAATTTGAGGGTCTAGTCTGGCTCTTTCACTGATCAATGGCATTCCCTTAACGGATATTCGTCTTGCCTGTACAATGGAGCTAACATTTCAACTTCCTCTTATACAAAAGCTCAAATGTAATAGTGAATACTAAAGCAATGTGAATTATATCAATGTGAAACCAATGCAAGGTAGAATTATTTTTCCTGATTCCAGAGGAGAAAGATGATACAGTGAGGGAGAAATGATGCCTGGTTATGCACAAGACATTATGGACCATTAAACTGTGATGGTGGAACTTTGGATCAATTATCAATTTAGTTCTGCCACTGATTTCCCCTCCCCCTAGGTATTTTCTTTATGAGGGTCTCTTATTAATCTCTCTCTTTCTCTCTCTCTCCTCTCTCCATTGAATGTTGCCATTGAGAAGTTTGTGATTAATCTGACTCTTAAGTTCATTGTGTGTGGCTTATTACTTCAGGATGCTTTTAGAATATTCTTTTTGATAGTCTTAATATTCACCTTGTGTACTTTTCTCCTTCCCCCTTCAATATGTGGTCTTTCTTTATTTTTTCAATTTCAGAAAATTGACCTCCATAACTGTGTTAGATTGGGTTCTTTGGAGATGCAAAACCAAATGTGCTTGTATATGCTTGTCTACAAAAATAAATTTATATTGAGAAATGACTTACACTACTGTAAAAGTAGGCAAACCCAGTTCAATTCAAGTCAGACTTCTTGTGACTCGTGTAGCTGTGGAAGCTGATGAACAGAAAGCAGGCTGACAAAACATGAGGGGGTGTCATAGGCTGGTAGATGCTGGGGTAAATGAATCTGAGTTCAGCCAAATGAATCCATCACTGGTAGTCTGCTGACAGCTCTTGGGATTGGTAGATGACACAAAAGGAGATTCAAGAACCAGATGTAGGATTCAGCTCCAGAAGAAAGTACAGAGCCAAAGATTACTTGGTTCTGCTCAGTGTCTGTCTTATATACAAAAAGTTACACCCCCAAGGAGATGTAATCAGGTTGTGACCTGATTGACAGGTTGGGCTCGACCCCTACCTTTCCCCAGGAGTGTTTGGTTGACATAGTTTCTAACCATCACAGATCGCCCCTTGACACCCCTTGACATCATCAACTTGACACCTGTACACAGGTGCTTCAGGATGATACAGAACATGGCAAGAGCAGTGGACCCCCTGAGCAAGGGCCCATCACCACACTTCATTTACTGTGAAGTTAGCTCTTTGATCAGAGATGATGCTGTGTGGAGCATCATGTCAAGGGATGAGAGATTCCACGAATGGCAGTTTGGGGAGAAGCAATGTATGCAGGAAAGGAAAATCCATATCTAAATTACATATCTATTTTGGTAAAAACAAAATGCTGTCCTTACCACGAAGGCAGTAGTCCTAGGCAATCAACTTGCCACCAGTTGATTGGTTGATCCCCCGAGGAATGATCCCATATCTTAAACTCAGTGTTGATTTCTGCTGATGGCAGAATAAGCATTTAGTAGTGTCTGTAATCTAATCCGTCTTGGTGGAGTGAGAGTCCCCGTTGCTGAGACTATGTATAATCTCCATCCTGTCACCAAGGCCACTTTAAGCATGCCTACATTGAGCATGGACAACAGTGACTGGGGAAAGTGGATGACCAGTTTCCACAGAACGTGTTAACCTATCCATTTGACTGTTCCTCCTCTATAGAGATGATAGCCCTTTACTGAGCATTCGCATGAGACACAGATATCTTTACTTTTTTGGCTCATTCCTTGAGGTATCTCCATACACTTCTTCCTGACTCCTCCTTGTCACCGATTGTCCAGTCATGCTTCTTCCACGTTTATGACCATCCAGCCGCAGTCCCTGAATCAATACACAGTCACACGGTGGACCATTTATTCTTCCAAGCAAATTGAATGGCCAGGTGTACCACTTGAATTTATGCCCATTGGGAGGATTTCCCTTCATTGCTGTCCTTCCAGAGGTCTCAGAAAGGGACTGTTATGTCTGTTGGCCACATTTAGGTGGTGCTCGCATATGGTGTGCAAGCAGGAGTAAGCCAAGCATGAGTTTTCTGTTCCTCAGTCAATTGATCATAAGGAACACCCCCCTAGGGGGATAGGTGCAGACTGAAAGAAATAATGATACTGACCAGAGTGGAGATCAGAGATATTTGGGCCACTTCATGCAGGTCCTTCTCTAGCCCAATCTTATATATACTCATTTCATTTAATGATGGAGTGCTACTGAGCACATCCAAATTTTTGATTCTGTGGGTCAGGCAACAAGTTCATGAAGGGAAGCTTAGGTCTCATGGTGTTTGGTGGCCCATAGTGAGGTTGCCAGTCTTCTCTAAGGCCCATTAACAGACCCCAAACTGTTTTTCAAAAGGGGAGTACTTGCCTGCAGAGTTTGGCAGAGCTTTGCTCCCAAATCCTCATGGTCTGCTCTGCGATTCGCCAGTAAGGGCATGCCAAAGACTACAAACTGCATCTTTATCTGTCCCTAACACCTCAGCAATTGATAAGCTAAATCAAGTGGCAGAGCCACTTGCCATGAAGCCTGAACTTGTTGCAGAGTCTCCTCTTGTTCTGAGCCACATTTAAAGCTGGCAGACTTTCAAATCGGTTGATATATAGGCTGGAAGAGCACACGCGAATGAGGGTTATGTTGCCTCCAAAATCCAACAAGGTCCATCCGGCATTATACTTCCTTTTAAGTTGTGGGAGGGGCTTTCACTTTAGTGCAGCTACCTTGTCATGTCCCACACCACTTGACTTCTAGAAATTTCACTGAGTGGAAGGTACCTGAATTTTTGTCTAGCTAATTTATCACTCTCTAGCATGCAGATGTTCTACCAGTAAGTCTACAGTCATTGAAACTTTTTCCTTCATAGGTCCAATCAGCATAATGTCCTCAATGTAATGTAGCAATATAACATCTTGTGGAAAGAAAGGCCAATCAAGTTTCTTATGGAATAAATTATGACCTTGTCCTGGAAAACTGGCATAACACTGAGGGAGAGTTATACAATGCTACTGTTGCCCTTGCAGCTGAAGGTAACCTGAAGATAAACTGCTTCTGGTGGTCTTTTGGAACTGAGTTGAGAAAAATGTATTGGCTAAACCAATAGCTATAGACCAGGTAACAGAAGAGGTATTAGTTTGCTCAAGCAATGAAAGCACATCTGGGGAAAATAATAAAATAAAAAAAAATTTAAAGAAAACACATCTGGAACAGCAGCTGGGATTGGAGGCACTACCTGGCAAAGTTATAATAATCCACTACTATTCTCCGAGATCCATCTGATTTTTGCACAGGCCAAATAGGTAAGTTAAATGGGAATGAAGTGGGAATCACTACCTCTGCCTCCTTCAAGTCCTTCATGGTGGCACTGATCACAGAAATCCCTCCAGGAATGCAGTATTTCTTTGGGTTTACTATTTTCCTAGTCAAAGGCAGTCCTAATGACTTCCATTTGGCTTTTCCTACCATGATAGCCCTTATTACTACTATAATAGCCCTTATTCTTTATTTCATGGATCCAATATGAAGGGTTCTCACAGTTACTGAGTATATCTACTCCAATAATGCATTCAGAAACGGTAGCATTTACTCTAGGGTGGGTTCAGGGGCTTACCGGGAGATGATCCTGACATAAGACTCCTTTAATAACTTCACCTCCATATGCTCCATTCTGACTGGTGGGCCTTAGCATTGTTTTGGGTCTCCTGGGATTGATGTCAATTTGGAACCAGTGTCCAGTAATCCCCCTAAAGATTGATTATTTCCTTTTCATCAGTGAACTCTTCTGAAAGGCTACAGATCCCTTTGGGAAAGACTAACAGAAAGATTTATAGAAAACACATTTTGTGGTGTTCTGGGACCTTTCTTCAAAGGGACCCAGCCTCCCCTTCATTCAAAGTGTTGTGAGTCTGTAAACTTGCTCAAGTCTGGGAATTAATTGAAGGATCATGACTGTTAATTCTAGCAATATGTGATGGTCATTCACCTGATCTAGATTCTTTTTTGCTTGTATAGCTCAAGGAAATAGCTAGTAGGTTTCCAATATATTTCACTCATAGGGTTACTCTGTCTAAGGAGTTCATGTCATTGGTGTGTATGTCAAGCTATTCTGATTACTAGTCGACTGTGCTTTCCATTATAGTAACCACACCTAGTTTATCTCTGTCAATTTAGTGCTGTTACTTGGCTCCACAGGGTCCTATCAGCCCCACTGCAGGCAAGGGTCTTAATTTATCTCTATCTCGCTATACTGTCCCTTTTTCCTTCCTTGCTTACTTCCAGAAAAGTGCCTCTATTTTAACTTTTATTTATAATTTGATCATTAGCTACATTAATCTTGTTATTTATTATGTTCTTTATTTTATGGCTAGAATTGTCACTTTTACCTATGCTTGAGTAACTGGCACTATAGTTTTCCTCCTAACATAAATATATAAAAAACTGAAAAAAATATGGGAAAACTTTTTCTGAAAATGAATAACTAACTGGCACTGAATGAGTACCATTTTGAGAGAGATAAAATAATTCATCTCTATTTCTAGTAATGATGGCAGCCTAAACAGATGTTCTACATTGACACTCTGCAACAAATATGTGGAGAGAAAAAAATAGCCATTGAAGTAATACCTGGAACCCTGACTCTGAAAAGGGGGGAAAAAGCAAGTCAAATACCAAGAGAGAAAATTCAAAGGTGGAACCCAAAGAGCTGAAGAGGAACAATGAATTCTCAGCTAGTCAACCACCAATCTCATCACCCCTGCAATAGCACATTTCAACCAAGAGACTCGTTTCTCCCACATGACCCAACCACCCCTACAACTCCCAGAGCAGCGATGAGTAGGCTAAAGTCACCACTCACTCCAATACCATCTGCTCAACTAAAAGGAAAACTGGATATGCAATGCAATGCTTCAGAGACCATTTCAGTTCACACAAAGAAGCAAGATAGAATGATATAAAGGAGCAACCAATGCACAGAACCAAGGGACCTTCCTGAGAGAAAAAGGCATTGCAACTAGAAAAGTAATTTGGAAGAGTAGTTCTTGGGGAGTTTGATAGAGAAAAGCGGTAAAATGGAAACTTGGAAGGCTGAATTAGTGATCTTAAAGACAAATATCTCAAGACCAATCTACAAGAAAAACAATCCATAAAAAGAAGGGGAAATAACTAAAAAACATTTAAAATTTATGCAGGAAACTATCAAGATAAGCAATCCAGAACAAGAAGAATCAGAAAAACAAGGAAACAAAAAACAACTAGGAAAATAAGCCAAGAACTAAAGGAGGAGAAAACAGCCATTTGAGAAGCTTAAAGAACCCCATAAAAGGAAATACCCCCAAATAAAACCATCATAATGTATCTTAGCCAAAAGTACCAATGTCACGGATAAGGAAAATCTCTTGAAAGCTCAGGAAAAAAAAGAAATCAATAGGAATTAATTCAGATTATCAGCAGAAATTATGAAGGAAATGGGATGATATGTGTGTACGTATATGTGTGTGTGTATATATATATATACGTATATAATTATGAAAGGAAAAGGCCCAACTAAGAGTTTCATATCCAGCAATATTCCATCTTAAACATGAGGGGGAAATAAAAACTTTTAAAGATAAGAAGGGGTGGGAGACTGGTAAAAAGAAAACCTAACACAAAAAATACTAAGTGGAATTCTTGGGCAGGGAATCAACAACAGCAGCAGACTTAAGATCCACAGACAAGACACCATAATGCAGAAATAAAACCAATGAAAGAAGTACTACTCAAAGGAAAAACAAACAAACAAAACCCCCATAAGAATGATAATAGGAAGCTGGAGATATTATTCCACAATAGAGGCAGTTGCAAAATAAAAGAGGGAAGAGTGTGGATCAAAAACACTCTAAAGGTTAGAAGTCAAGTAGGTCACAAGAAAGAGCAAAATATCTTAAATGTTGGACGGAAATAAATCCAGATGGCCTCAAAGGCCATGGGAAAATATCAAAATAAAAAAGCGGAAAATCACAAAAGTCCACTTATCATCAAAATAACAACAAAGAAAAAATGGCATGAAACCCATAAGAGCGCCCACTTAAAGTTGCTGCTCGCTCCTTCGGACCTTTGTACTGAGCTCCTGGCCGCCGGACTTCTCCCATCTTCCTCAGTCCATGAGGAAAAGGAAACGAACTGTGAGCCCGCTATCCAGAGTCTCCAGTCTTCTGATGGCTTTGCTGCTACCAGTAGGAATGAGGACCTGCTTACCGCAGGAAGCAAGGATTACATCCACATAAGAATTCAACAGCACAACCACAGGAAGGTCCTCACCACTGTCTAAGGGATCACTTAAGAAACTTGTGAAGGCCTTTAAGGAGAAATTTTCCTGTGATGGCACTGTGATGGAGCATCCAGACTTTGAAGAAGGGACTCATGCCCAGGGTACCAGGACAAGCACATAGGCCAGTTCCTTATAGAGATTGAACTGGCTGAGGATGACCAGCTGAAGGTTTGTGGGTTTGAAGTGCTTGTGCCTCACAGAAGCTTAAGTGAGGATTTCCTTGCAATGAGTAGAACACTTTTCACCATCCTTTATGACAAGTTTAAAACCTCACAGCATGTACAAGGGTAAGTCAAAAGGTTTCCCTGCAGAGGTCCCATTCCTGGCACAGACATTAATACATGCAGTCAGTGAGTGGTTACAGATAAGTCCCCGCAGTGATCCACTTGTTTTAATCTGGGGGTGCTTTTTTTTTCTTTTTTTGAAAAGATATTTTTTAGTGCCATGGAAAAAACTGACTTTGAGGTAAGGGTTAATATAAAATTCTTAACAAAACTCAAGTGGACCTCTCCCCAAATCAAGGATGTTTATGGGACTGCTGCCCCATCAAAAACAACAGTTTCTAAATTGATGAAGCATTTCAGGCAGAGTCAGGAACACCTCAAAGATGAGCCCCAACAGACAAGACCATCCACCTCTACAGAGGAAGAAACCAACTGAAGTCTGGAGAGGGGTGAAAGAACACTGTAGATTTTCCTTGGACCACTTCGGGAGTTTTCAAGCCTCAGGGATCTGAAGTTTTCATTGTAAGACAAATATCTGGGCCTCGGACAACTTTTGGCATCATGGATGCGGAAAGCATTGTTGGAAGATCAGCTAGCTCAAAGCCTTTCAAGCAAGACCAAAGTTATTGATGATGATTTCATGGAATAAATTAGAACTTTTAAAATGAACATTATTTTGAGTCCTTCAAAGAGGCAAAACTTGCCATTCTTTGATGTGGCATAAATCAGAGAAAGAGTTTTGTGTGGAAGAGTTGACGATAGAAGCACTACCTTCAGAAGTGTATAGAACAGAAAAAAATATAGGCCTAGATGCAGGATTCATCAAGAAACAGTAATTTCATCTTTTGATATTTTTGTTTCATAAAAGTTTCTGTGGTTATATAGCAATACTCTTTGTCTTACACTTGTACAATATAACCCTAGGGTCCGCTTGTGACTTGGAGTAGTGTAACTCCTTCATACAATAAACTGAAAAGAGCAAAAAAAAAAAAAAAGGTAAAAAAACCCATAAGAGGGATGCAGCACATAAAATTATGATGAATAAAGGAACCAAGAGCACCATATAAAAAATCACAAAGAAAGGCATCAGCAATAAATTCATACTTATTGATAGTAACTCTGAATATAAATGGATTAAATGCACTGGTCAAGATACAAGTAGCCAAATGGATAAGATAACAGGCCCCATCAATATGCTGCTTACAAGAAATAAAAGTAAAAACAAAATAGACTAAATAATATAACAATCAGCCAAAAAATTGACTAGAAGTCAAGCTTGAAAAAATATATATCAAGCTAATGGCAACAACAACAACAACAACAAAAGAGTGGCAATATTAATCTCTAATAAAATGGAGTTCAATACAAAATCCATCGTGAGAGACAAAGAAGGGCATTGCATAATAATTGAAAAGACAATTGAACAAAAAGACATAGTTTAATAAAATCTATGAACCCCATGGAAAACGTCCAAACACATTAATCCAAATCTTACATAGTTGAAGAGAATATTGAAAATATTATCATAATATCAGAAGAATTCAATATAGCACTCTTGAAGAGGAACAGAACAACTGGAAAGAGACTCAGTTAAGACACAGAAGAACCAAACAACACATAAAGAGCAGTCCACCCAACAGCACAATATATATTCTTTTCTGGTGTGCATAGAAATTTCTCCAGAATAGACCATACATAAGGACTCAAAGCAAACTTTAATAGATTTTAAAATATTACAAAACATTTTCTTAGATCACATGATATAAAATGAAAAATCAACAATATGCAGATCAATAGAAAAAAATCAAACTCATAGACATTAAACAACACTGGATATAAAAACTAGTGCATAATTGAAGAAATAAGGACTGAAAAATTGTAGTGACCCCAATGAAACCTGCAGGTTACTGTGCCATTGTCACAATGGTTATGGCTGAATATATTGCCTCCAAAAGTAGCAGGAAGGAAATCAAACAACATATTGTGTGGTATAAATCCGTTCAAAAATATATCTTTAAAAACAAAAGGCAAAGATGTAACTTTTAAGACTAAGAGGTCCCTGTTCCAAGTATTGTCAATTTACCAATGGTATTTTCAATTGCCCAATATTCTTCTGAAACCTCTCCAATGGATAAGAGAGATTGGAGATTTTGAATTATGGAGTTTGTGAAGAACATTTATATACCTTGTACTTTTAGAAGAAAGCAATTCTATCTAAGAGGAAGTACATCCAGAATGCTTCTTTGAAGTGATGATGGTGAGACTTCTTCTTGTGTACTTTGGACATATTATCAGGAGACACCAGTCCTTCGAGAAGAGCATGTTTGGTAAAATCAACCCAGTGCCTCAGTTTTCTTAAAAAAAAAACAAACAGATCTCTAAGGGGAAGGAATGCATAAAGATGGATATCTTAGTTATTACCTGAAATGGAATGACATTGATCCTTTTGAATCAGAAATTTTTAGATCAGAAAATCATATGGTTAACTATTCTGGGAAAGATACAATCAAGTGGAATGGTGTTGTTTTCATTTTCCAAAAGTACATTTCTAGATTTATCCTAAAGTACAATGCTTTCAGTAATAGATATGTCCATCTGCCTTCAAGGAAATCCAATAAATACAACTATTATTCAAATTTATGAACCAATCACTAAGGTAGCACTAAAGAAACTGGAGAAATCTACCAATGTCTCCATGCAGAATTTTGTCAAACATGGAATCAAGATGAATTGCTAATTCTCAGCAATTGAATTGCAAATGTTGGAGAAAAGAAAATGGAACAGTAGTTGGAGACCTTGGTTTTTGTTATAAAAATGAGGCTGGAGATTGCAAGATAGAATGGTGCAAGCCCTAAAAACTTGAAGACTAACAGGCAGCCATCTAGATAAGACGCAACAAAGCCCATATAGAAAAAGCACACCAACCTGTGTGATCATGAGATGTCGATGAGATCAGCTATCAGGCTGCAAAGATCCAAAGCAAAAAAAAAAATCATAATGTGAATGAGGGAGAGGGGAGAATGCAGAGTGGATGCCCAGAGTCAATCTGTATTCAATTGGACATCCCCTTACAGAAGGGTTGTGAGGAGAAAACAGGCCAGTAAGGGTGCAGTGTTGCACCAATGAAACATACAGCTTTCCTCTGGTTCTTTAGTAATTCCTTCCCCCCCCCACTATCATGACCATAATTCTACCTTATGGTTATGGCTAGAACAGGGCATGTACATGGGTACAGATAAGAGCAGGAAACACAGGGAATCCAGGATAGATAAACTGCTTGGAACCAATATTGAGAGTAGCCATACCAGGAGGGGAAGGGGGAAATGAGGGAAGAAAGAAGAAACCAATCATAATGACCTACCCATCACCCCCTCCCAGGGGGATGGAAAACAGACAAGGGGATGGGGGAGACATCGGACAGTGCAAGAAATGAAAAAATAAAAATTTGTAAATTATCCAGGACTCATGAGGGATGGAGGGAGGAGAAGGGAGGGGAAAAATGAGGAACTGATACCAAGGGCTCAAGAAGTAAGAAAATGATTTGAAAACGATGATGGCAAAATATGTACAAATGTACTTGGATGGATGGATGGATTGGGATAACAGCTCCCAATAAAATTATTTTTAAAAGAATGCTGCAAGACCAATAGTTTGTCCATGCAAATTTTTTCAATTACTGTAAATGGTAAATATATATATATATATATATATATGGAATTCTCCTCATGATATACACAGAAAACAAATTGACTCCATCTGTGGCAAAAGAAAATACAATGGTTTAACATCAGCAACTAAAACTTGGCCAGAGGCTGACTGTGGAACAGACCATTAGTTGCTCACATGTAGTTTCAGGTTGAAGCTGAAGAAAATTAAAATAAATCCCTGAGACCCAAAATGTGACCGTGAATCTATCCAACTGGATTTGCAGAATATTTCAAAAACAAATTTGCTACTTTGAGCACAGATACCAGAAGACCTGATGAGCTGTGGGAGGACATCAAGAATAGCATTTATGAAGAAAACAAAAGGTAATTAAAAAGACAAGAAAGAAAGAAAAGATCAACATAGATTTCAAAAGAGACACTGAAATTACTACTCTTAACTATAGAGTAGCTAAAGCAAATAGAGGAAATAGTGAAGCCAGAGAATAGAGCAGTAAATTCAAAAGGGCAGTTTGAGAAGCCAAAGTAAGTTATTAAAACAAAATTTGTAAAGATCTAGAGTTAGAAACAAAAAAAGAAGAACATATAGCATAAAGTAACTGAAAGGACTCAAGAAAAAATCCAAGCCTTGATTTACAATATTGAAAGATTCTTTAGGCAAAATAATGAGTGACGCAGGAAGCATCAAAATAGTATGGAAAGTATACAAAGAGTTATTTTACCAAAAAGAAGTGGTTGATATTCAACCATTTCAGAAGTAAAAAGCAATCATACTGAAGGGAGCAGTTCAAACTGCACTAAAACCCATTTGCCAAACACAACTCCAAATATTTATAGAATATCAATTGACATGTTCCAACAAGCTGATGAAGCACTGAAAGTACTCACTAGTCGAAAAGTCCAACAGGGGCTGATCAAGAGTAATGTAAAAGAGAGAAAACACTGAAACCACAATTGAGGCTGAGCATGATAGTGGGACAAGAGGAAAGTAAAAGGGAATAGAGGAAATAACTGGAGGGTAAAGGGCATTTATAGAAGTTTAAATACAAGTACATAAGGCATGTACATAGGTGCATATATTTATGTGTGATGATGGGGAAATAGATCAATGGACATATACTTATAGGCTTAATAGTAGGACAGTAGATGGGCATTGGACCTCCACTCAAGTATTTCCTCAGTGGAAGAATATTTTGTTCTATTAAATTGGCATTCCATGATGCTCACCTTTCTGACACAATCACTGAAGACAAATGTGTGCATAAGCAAAGGTGGTGAAGAAAGTTTATGGTACCCGGCTATCAAAAGATGCAACGTCTGGGGTCTTAAAGGTTTGAAAGTAAACAAGCAGTCATCTAGCTCAGAAGCAACAAAGCCCACATAGAAGAAGCACACCAGCTTGTGTGACCACAAGATGTCAAAAGGATCAGTTTTCACACTTCAAGAACTAAAAATCATAACATTGCGTGCTCACCTTCCTGATATGATTGCTGACGACAAAAGTGTGTATAAGCAAATGTGGTGAAGAAAGCTGATGGTGTCCGACTATCAAAAGATATGGCGTCTGGGGTCTTAAAGTGTTGAGTAAACAAGCGGCCATCCAGCTCAGAAGCAAGAAAGCCCACATGGAGGAAGCACACCAGCCTGTGTGACTATGAGATGTCGAAGGGTTCCATTGTCAGGCATCAAAGAACTAAAATTATATCATAAAAATGAGGGGGAGTACAGATTGGGGAAGACATCCTCTTACAGAGGGTTGGTAAAATATAGTAAAATATATTTAAGGTAAAATATAGTAACAATGAAATATGAACTTTCCTCTAGTTCTTAAATGCTTCCTCCCACCCACTATCATGATCCCAATTCTACCAGACAAATCCAGCAAGAACAGGGGATGTACACTGGAGTTGGAAACATGGGAAATTTAGGATATATGATTCCTCAGGACTAGTGGTGGGAGTGGTGATACTGGGAGGGTGGGGGATGGTGGAATAGAAAGGGGGAAGCAATTTCAGGGATCTACATATAACCTCCTCTCTGGGGTACAGACAACAGGGAAGTGAGTGAAGGGACACATTGGACAGTGTATGGTCTGAAAAAGTAATAACAATTTGTAAATTATTAAGGGTTCATGGGGGAGGGGGTGGGGAAGGAAGGGAAATATTGGGAGCTGGTACTGGGGGCCTAAGTGGAGGGAGAATGTTTTGAGAGTATGATGGCAACAAGTGTGCAAATGTGGTCTGCATACAATGGATGAACGAATAGATTATGATGGGAGTTGTATGAGTCCCCAATAAAATGATTCATAAAAGGAGGGATAGCTTATACCAAGGGCTCAAGTAGAAAATATTTAGAAATGAAGATGGCAACATGTATCCAAATATGCTTGACACAACTGATGTATTGAATGTTATAAGAGCTGTAAGAGCCCCCAATAAAATCATTGGAAAAAATAAATTTAAAATAAAAAAAAGAAAGTACTCACTAGTCTATTACAGGAAATTTGGAGGGTAGTTACTGGGACAACTGACTGGAAGAAATTCATATTTGCACCTATTCCAAATAAAGGTAACCCAAGAGAATGCTCACATTATAAAACCATAATATTACTATCACATGCGAGTAAAATTTTACTGAAAATCATCCAGCAACAGTGGCAGCAGCATAGGGAGCCACAAGAGGTATAAGCCTGATTTATAAATGGACATAGAACAAGGGATATAATTTCTGATTTCAGATGGGCTTTGACTGAAAGCAGAGAATACCAGAAAAAATGATAACTGGTGTTTTATTGAATGTGCATTAGACTATATGAGCCATGATAAACTAAATAGACTTGAGAAGAATGGGAATTCCAGAACACTTTATTGTGTTCTTTTGCTATGAGAACATGGATATAGGCATGTCTGTGCACTCAGACACCATAGTTACATGTTGTACTGTGAACGCAAAGGTCGGCAGTTCAAAGCACCAGCCAGCTTCTCAAGAGAAAGGCAGGGCTTTCTTTCCTATATAGAGTTACAGTCTTGGAAAGTCACAAGGGCAGTTCTACCCTGTCCTGTAGAATTGCTGTGAGTCAGCATCAACTTGATGGCAGTAGGTTTAGTGCACTCAGCTGATACTAAGGAACAGCTGCAGGTAATACCTTGTCACATTCAGGATCCTCAAGTATTGGGATGGGGCCCATGGAACTTGAGCCCTTCAGAGTCACCTTCTTTCCCTGTCCTGTGTTTGCCTGAAGCATCTCTATATCCTACCAACTGTAGTCTACCTCTGACTGATCAAAAGTAATAGGAAAATAAAAAATATATTAGAGGTACCATAGTGGCTTAGTGGAGTTACTCCTTGGGCTGCTAACTGCAAGGCAAGCAGATTGAAAGCAACAGGTGCTTTGCAGAAGAAAGAGGAGGCTTTGTACCCCCAAAATGTGTTATAGTCTTGGAATCTGAAAGAGCTAGTTCTACTCTATCCTATAAAGCCACTATGAGACTTAATTGCCTTGTGGACAACAAGTATATAGTATATATATTTTCAGGGCAATTTCTAACTACCCCTATAGCAAATTCAATCCAATATAGGCTGAAAATATTCTGATAAGTTCTCTAAAATCATAATTCCAAATACCCATTTCAATCACACATATGTCTATTTTACATTAGGTAGAAGAAATCAATAGCTATAGTATCTAAACACATCATCCTGTCTTAAAATGCTCAAATTCAAACCTCTCTTCTCTACTCAATCCTATTCCATTTATATGCATATGGCCTTGAATATATAGCAGAGCGTCTTCAACAGAACTGCCCTACCATCATAAATTTTGTCTAGGCATCCTGGCTTTTGCCACTGGGAACTCCAAAAGTGACTTCTCTTCTATCAACTGATTAGGAACCATTAAATTCTCTTCAGCCATTAGAGATAAGAACAACCAAAGAAAACTTCTAAGAACTAAACATAGCACTCTCACTCCTTTTTCTTAAAAACAAACAAACTAATGTATCCATAAATTTGAAGCTATGGCAATAAATAAATAGTACCAGCTGAGTAAACAGTGTGGAGGCCAAATCTGACCTCCTCTGGCTACACAAAGGAGAAAGAGAATCCATGTCCACCAAATTGCCATAAGGCAAAGATCAGACATATCTTTCCCTCAATCCTTAAGATTTTTCTCTCAAGAGTATCACTCTGAGTACAAAATGTGTTGTGCTGGGTTTTCTGGAGAAACCAAGCCAATGACATTATATATGTATAATAAAGTTCAATAAAGAGGCCCACCCAGTTACAGATCAGTAGGCCAAGTCTACTTCAAGTTCATGCATAAAATGCCAAGCTTGAGATGCTTCCCAACTCACACAGCTGCTAGTGCTGGAAAACCATGAAACCAGACGATGAACCAGGAGTCAGGAAGTCAAACCCAGAGGTGGGAAGACCATGGGCTGAGAGAAGTAGAATTGAGTGGATCCAATATTAGCAGGCAACATGGAAAGTCATTGACAGCTTCCATTATTGGCAAGTCCATGGAAAGCTGCTGACCTAAATCCTAAGGATCAGCAGCAGGATTCAGGCCAACAAAAGGAAAAAGAGAGATCGCCAGTTTCCCACAGTCTATTTAGAGATATGAAATCAGCCATACTTTCAAGGAAAAAATAATCAGCCTGTGACCTATCCTTTGTGAGTGGAGAGCTTAATGTCACACTGCTGAGGATCCTGACACAGTCAAACTGATATAAAACATAACAATCACATCGACAAATTCTAAACAAGATAGTTCCAAAAAGAAAATACAGAGATACATACGCAAATGTTTCAAATGCAAAGACAAGGAAATAATCCTGGTAAAAAGAAAAGTTATCTACAAAAGGTAATCAATAAGCCTAAGGTCTAATTTCTCAGTAGAAACCATGCACGCAAGAAGGCAAAGGAAATTATATATACATATATAATATATAAGTATATATTATTTATAATATAAATATAATATCCAACCAAGAATAATATGCAAATAATTCTCCCTCAAATATAATAATGCAATTGAAACGTTTCCAGATAAATAGAGATTCAATAAAGATGTAAAAAAACAGACCAGTTTTCAAGAAATATGAAGGGGAATTCTTAGGACAGATGACCAACCAATTACAGTAAGCAATAACCTGAGATTAACATACATTGCAACACCACTCACATGTCAATGTAGATATGTTAAGATCCCAAGTAAAAACAGCCTACAACACTGAAAATATGGAAACAGAGATAGCAATTTATAACAAGTATATTTTCAAAGTGAATAGAATAATGTAATTATAATTTTTTCAAATGGAAAGGAAGTCAAGTAGATTTCAAGATGGAACATACTGTTTTTAAACTTGGAAAGAAACTAACAAATGATAAGATAACTTCAAAAATGAATAAAATGCATCAAAATAAAGATAGTAAAATTATAAAACTGTATGAAACACTAAAACATGAGCAACAAAGGAAGTGGCAGAATAACTCATGAATGAAATTAACTCAGCAAAGAGTTAATAACCTGGAATAAAAAATGAGTAGAACCACACATACATGCACACATAACCACAGTGAATTTATAGCAGTAAATTCATATCTATCATTAATTACTCTGAATATAATCAGATTAAATTCACCAGTCAAGAAACAGAGTATAAAAAAGTATAAAAAAAAGGAACCAAAATGGCTGAGCCCCGGTAGTGTAGTGGTTGAATGCGGGACTGTGGCCCACTGGCTTGGCGGTTCAAATGCAGCAGCAGCAAGACTGGCTAGTTCCCACGACCACCAGAGGGCAGTGATGTCAAAAAAAGGAACCAAAAAATACGCACTATCCATCAATATGCTGGATATGTTATAATTGATACACCTTAGCCATAAAAGAAAAATAGAGTAAAATGATCAAAGACTAGGACAACACACAAATGACAATTACAAAAGAGCAAGGGTTGTAATAGTAATTTCAGATAAAATATACTTTAAGGTAAATCCAGCCAAATAGACAAGGAAGAGGATTATATATAATGGTTAGTGGGTCCATGGAGCAAGAGGACACAATTATATCTTTGCACTCAATGAAAAACTCTAAATATATTAATCAAACCTTGCAGAATTGAAGACAGAAATAGTCAAGTCTACAGAAATAGTAGGAGTCTTTAATACACTACTTTATATACAGAATAGAAAAAAAAAACAGAAGGAAAGTCAAAATAACCCAAAAGAACACAATCAAATTGACCTCCTAGGCATATACAGATCACTCCACCCCACAGCAGCATAATATACATTTTTGCCCAACACACAAGGAACATAATTCTAAATGGACCATGTGTTAGTCAACAAAACAAGCCTTAATAACTTTGCAAACATCAAGATATTACAAAGCATCTTCTCTGATCACAATGCTATAAAATTAGAAATCAACAATAAGAAGATCAAGAGAAAATCAGATAAGTGGAAATCTGATGACACCATCCTGTTTAAAAACTACTGAGTAGAAGAATTTTAAAATCCTTGAATCAAATGAGAATTAAACTATAATATACCAAAACCTTTGGGATACAGCAAAAGTAGTTTTCAGAGGAATTTATAAGTGCACACATCAAAAGAGAACAAAAAATCAACACCTTTACCCAGTATCTCCAATAAATAGATAAAGTGCAGCAACAGAAGCCTGTAACCATCAGAAGAAAAAAAAACAAGACACAATTTAAAAAGAAGAACCACAGAATCAACAGAACAAGAAATTGGTTTGTGACTTGCAGGGAGTCTTAAAGGATCGTCTTCAAACAAGCAGCCATCTAAGTGAGGCATCCACGAAGTCCATGTGGAAGAAGCACATGCTCAGCCTGTGGGATCCAAGGATTAAAAATAGTAGAATTTAAATCCAAAGGAGAGATTAAAGTATGAACATCCAGTTTGCAGAAGGCTATGTATGACAGTGTAAGTCTCAAATCCATTTGCAGGATCCACACAAGAATTAAGCACACATAGTGAATCACCTCTGACCTAGTCCAGGGATATAACTATCAGACAGAGCACATTTAAAATTGATTATAGCAGATATAGTTGATTTCCCTTTGATCCATTTTTTAAGTTGTTTCAGTATTTTAAAAAGTGAAGGGTAAATACACATATATTAAGTTTCTGGTAAATCTCCTGTGACCATAGACCAGGATGTGAATAGTTATTATGCACAAAACATTGGAAAATGGATTATTGCAGATGCTGCTATGTTAAAATTTAACACCTTATTATTTTATCTCCTTTTGATTCCTTTTAAATTTGCTATAGTTTTCAATATTTTCGGCTTTTTGATTGAGGGTTTTCTCTGTTTCATTTTGCTGTTGCTGCTACTGTTATTATTATTATTTTTTGTATATGAAACCCAGGATAAGGAATCTACTGAGAAAGTAACAGCGTTAATGGCTTCTTGAGAGTATGGCAGTGAAGGTTGGGGAAAAATTAAGAGCTAATAACAATGAAAACAAAAAAGGTAGGAAATGTTCTAAAATGGGTTGTGGTGATTATTGTACAATTCTTCTTAACATGATATGTGAATTATATGTCAATAAAATGATATTAACATATATGTCAATAAAATGATATAATAGGAATAACTAGGGAACTAGAATCAACAATGAGGAGTATGTAGAGATCCTGCAGGTGTTGCAGCAACATCAAGCTAGTTGAGAAGAATTACTAAGATGCAGAAGAAGGATGAGCATGATGCATGGGGCAGGAGGAAAGCAAAAGGAAACAGGAAAGATCTAGAAAGCAATGCTAACAATAGAGATATCAGCATAGGTGTGTACAAATATGAATAAATTTATCGATAAAAATAGAGGTATTGGCCTATGTACATCTATTTATATGGCAATACACTGAGGTAGTGGACAAACTTCAGACCTCTGCTCATGCCCTCTCTCAGTAAGAACAAGGCAACTTGTTCTAACAACCTGGCATTCTGTGATGCTCACCCTTCTGGCAAAACCGCTGAAGACAAAATAGGTGCACAAGCAGAGGAGGTAAAGAAAACGGATGGTGCCCAGCTATCAAAAGATAGAATTCCTTAGGTCTTGTAAAGCGACCAGAGGTCCCGCTTTTTAATAATTTAACAATGTCCTGCAGTGTTTTACAATTAAAATAAAGATATTACAATACTATTTTGTACTCTATGAACATATTTGTTGCTTCATACAGACCAAAATTTTAATCAGGAACACCCCTCCCGCCCCCTGGTCAATGGTGTCCTGCTTAAAATCTGGTCACTTTATAAAGGCTTGCACTTAAACAAAGCAGAGAAGCAACAAGCCCACATGGAAGAAGCACAGCAGTCTGTGCAATCCTGAGGTGTTGATGGGACCGGGTAACAGGCATCAGAAGACATAAAACAAACAAACAAGCAAAAAACATATTGTTGTAAATGACAGGGGTCAGAGTAGAAACCCAAAACCCTTCTATAAAAAAATGGGACATTCTCTCACAGAAGGAAGAGACGAGCCAGTCAGGGTGAAGTATAGTACTGATGAAGCACACAATATTCCTCGGGTTCCCTGAGGCTTCTTCAATCCCCACCCCACCCCGCCTCACACTATGGTGACCCCCGTCCTGCTTTTCATTGTGGGCTAAACCAGAACATATGCACTGATATATGACACAGAATCCAGGAACAGGAATAGAAATAGCAATACCAGGAAAGTGGAGAGAGGAGAGGAGGAAGGGGAAACTGATAGCAATAATAAATGTAACATCCCTCTCCCCCAAAGAGATGAACAACAGAAACCAAGGGGGAAGGGAGACAGCAATCGGTGTAAGATATGAAAATAATAATAATTTATCATTTATCAAGGGGCCGTGAAGGGGAGAGGGGGAAAGAGGAGCTGATATTAAGGGCTCAATCAAAAGTAAATGTTTATAAAATAATGATGACAAATATATGTACAAATATGTTTGATGCAATTGTTTTAAGAGCTGTAAGAGTCCCCAATAGATGATTTTTAAATCAAAAGCAAACTTGAAAAAATAAGTTGATTTTTGGAAGGATTATCGAAATAGACCAACTACTGAAAATTTTAGTAAAGAAAAAGAAAAAGATGCAAATTTCAAGAATAAAAATGTAAATTAGCACAACGAAACCAGTTCAATAAAAACAAAAAATAACAGAATACTCTGAAGAACTGAACTGAAACAGAAAAAGAATTAAAACACATTAAATAGGAAAGAGGTAATCTAGCAACTGGTGCTGCCCCAGACTTTCTACCCACTCACCTGTAATTGTGCTGCATTCAGCATCATTGCATGCGTTTAATGAGACTGAAGAGGGCTTTATCGATTGCCATCGGACATATTGGATAATATTGAACTTCTGGGCTTGCATTGGACTAGGTTGGGGTGTTTTTTAATATACAATTGCCCTTTATATGAAACTGTCTCTTATATACATATGAATCTCTGTGGATTTGTTTCTCTAATTTACCCATACTAGCACAGTCATTCAAGAGATGAAAATCAAACAACAATGAGTTAGCATCTCACCCCAGCATTAATAGTAGCTTAAAAAGGGGGAGGGAGAAAATGCTTGTGGGTGTGTAGGGAGACCAGAACCCTCATTTACTTCTTGTGGGACTCTGGAGCCACACAGTATAAAACGGCATGGCATGGCACTTCCTCAAAAAGTTGGGAACAAAAATATGACCCAGCAATCCTTCTACTCGGTGTATATCATAGAGCTGTGATAAAGACATGTGTACTTATGTTCATTGCAACACTTCACAATAACAAAATGTGGAAGCAACCTAAGTAGTCAGCAGTATAATAATGGATAAATAAATTTTGGTGCATACACACAATGGAATATTACACTATGGGAAATAATAATGAATCTGTGAAACCTCTCATAACATGGATGAACCTCATAGACAGTATAATGAGGGGTATTAGTCAATGACAGGAAGGAAATATTGCATGTTACCACATTATAAAAAGTCAAGAAGAATTTTCACACTAAAAGATGCATTCTAAGTTTACAAATTTTTAAGAGCTCAAGACAAGAGAGGCAAATACTGTTTCATACACTATCCTGCTATAGTTGTGATCTACAACTAGAGGTTTTGATGACGTGCAAGCTGGACAGGTGCGAGACAGAGAGAAGAGATATGTCCACCACTATGTGTAGGTTTTACAGAAGATATTTGCATATACATACATGCTTTTGTTGCAAATATACTTTTGAGTATGGTGTAGCAGAGTTATGAAAACTTACTAGACATAGCCAAACACCTTGAGATATCAGGACCACAGGTTAATCAGCATGACAGTTTACAAAGACAATGTTCTACATTCTATTAAGGTGGGTAGTGAATGAGGTCTTAAAATCTTGTGAGCAGCCATCTACAGAAAATTCACTGGTCTCTCACTATCGGGAGGAAAGAGAAACAATGAAAATTGAAAGGCATATGGAAACAATTAGCCCAATGGACTAATCAGCAATGTAAACAACAGTATTCACAACTCTGAGTCCAGAAGAACTAGATGGTGTCCAGCTACTACTACTGACAGTTCTGAAAAGGATCAAATTAGGTCATGGGAGAAAGATGTGAAATAGAACTCAAAATCATAAGAGACCAGGGTTATTGGTGGGATAGAGACTGATGGGATATCCAAGACTATGAACCTTACTCTTAGTTCTGGAACTGAACTCATTTTCATGTTAGAATTTAATGTGAAAAGAGCAATACTTACTCAAAGACAAAGTTCAGAAGTTTAGTTAAGAAGAAAGAAAATAAACAGGAAACACAAGGAGTAAGTACAATAAGTGATGGTATCTGTAAGTGAAATAAGTGAAGGGATTGCCAGGGATGAACTGGAAAAAAAAGTATGAATTAAAGAATGTAAATTTTATGATGACAAGGATGCCTTTTTAAAATCGTTTTATTGGGGAATCCTACAACTCATCACAATCCATACATCCATCCATTATATGCAAAGCATATTTGTACATTTCTTGCCATCATCATTGTCAAAATATTTTTCTACTTAAGCCCTTAGTATTAGCTTCTCATTTTCCCCTCCCTCCCCACTCCCTCATGAACCCTTGATAATTTATAAATTATTATTTTGTCATATCATACACTGTTCAATGTCTCCATTCACCCACTTTCCTATTGTCCATACCCCAGGGAGGAGGTTATATGTAGATCCTTATAAATGGTTCCTCCTTTCTACTCCACCCTCCTGGTATCATCACTCTCACCACTGGTCCTGACGGGATCATCTGTCCTGGTTCCCCATGTTTCCAGTCCTAACTGTACAAATGTACATCCTCTTGTCTAGCGCAATTCGTAAGGTAGAATTGGGATGATAGTGGGAAGGAGGAAGCATTGAAGAACTGGAGGAAAGTTGCATATTTCATTTTTGCTACACTGTACTCAGACTAGCTTCTCTCCTCCCCACAAACTTTCTGTAAGGGGATGTCACTTCACCTACATATGGGCTTTGGGTCCCAAATCTCTACTCCCCCTCATTTATAATGATATAATTTTTAGTTCTGAAAGGATCAAATTAGATCATGGGAGAAAAATGTGAAATAAAACTCTGATGTCTGAGAATACCTGATCCCTTCGACACCTCGTGGTCACACAGACTGGTGTGCTTCTTCCAGGTGGGCTTTGTTGCTTCTGAGTTAGATGGCCACATGTTTATCTTCAAGCCTTTAAGACCCCAGATGCTATATCTATTGCTAGCCAGAGACCATCAGTTCTCTTACCACATTTGCTTATGCACACATTTATCATAAGCAGTCATATCAGGAAGGTGGGCACACAATGATATGATATTTTTGTTCTTTGATGCCTGAAAACTGATCCATTTGACACCTCGGGATCACACAGGTGTGCTTCTTTCATGTGGGATTTGTTCCTTCTGAGTTATATGGCCACTTGTTTACTTTCAAGCCTTTAAGACCCTAGATGCTATATCTTTTGACAGCCAAGCACTATCAACTTTCTTCATCACGACAAGGTGCCTTTTATTACCACTTTTATTTAATGTAGTCTTGGAAGTCTTCATCAGAGCTAGTGTATATAAAAAAGAAATTTAAAGTATCCTGAATGTCAAAGAAGAAATAAAATTCTATTTGCAGATTATATAACTATGAATGCAAAAGACCTCAAAGACTCAAGAAGAGAATTGTTGGACGTAATTAGAAATGTTTGGCAACATGGCAGGCTACAAACAAGATCAACATATTAAAATAAATACGATTTCTGCATACTAAGGAAAAAAATGTTGAAAAGGAAATTAGGGAAAAAATGCCTTTTACAGTAACCACCCAAAGATGAAATACGTATAGAAAACCTAACCATGGAAGCAAGAGACTTGAACAAAGAAGGCTGCAAAACATTACTTACAAGAAAACAAATGAGACCTAGATAAATGGAAGAATGTTTTATGTTCCTGCTAGGAAGTTTAAATATTGTGAACATATCAATACTACCCAATCTATAAATATAATGCAATCCATGTCTAGATGTCATAATGAATGTTCAAATAAATTGTAAAAACCAATCAGCAACTTTATGTGGAAAGTGAAAAAGGACAAGCAAAGCAGGACTAGATAAGAACAAATTAGGAGGTTTCTTACTTCCTGATTTCAAAACCTATTACACAGCCACCGTGGTCAAAGCAGCATGGTATTTGTAGACATTTACACCAATGATACAGAATTAAGAGCCCAAAAATCAAACCATGCACCTTCAGACAACTGATTTTTAATAAAGTTCTAAAACGTATTAAAGGTGGAAGAGGTTGTCTCTTCAACAAATATTGCAGGCAAAATTGAATCTCCATTTACAGAAGAATGAAACAGTACTGATAGATAATGCCATATACAAAGAAAACTCAAGATTAATCAAAGACATAAATATAAATCCCAAAACTATCAAGATCATCACTGAAAATTCAGAAACAAACACCAGGAACCTAATACCAGGCAAAATCACTATCAAACATAATGAAAGACATACAACCGAAGATAAAATTGAGTGATGAGACAACTTAAAATATGACACCTGCATGTTTCTAAATACCCTGAAAGTAAAACTAGAACCCACAGACTTGAAAATTTTTTGACAATGATATATCAGATAACGGGTTAATCTCAAAACTCTACAGAAAAGCTAGAATGCCTCAACAAGGAAAAACAAATGATTAGAAGGCATGAGTAGACAATGAACTGAATATGACAAGTAGGCAGCCAACAAACATATGAAGAAATTCTTATATTCACTAGTCATTGGAGAAATACAAATCAAAACAAAAATGAAATAGCAGCTCACACCAGCACTGACAGCAAAATTAAAAAAAAAAAAAAGGAAGGAAGGAAGCAAGAGAAAATATAATAACAAGTGCTGGCAAGGATGTAGAGAGATTAGAAACTTCACATACCGCTGTTGGGATGGTAAAACTATTTGAAAAGCAATATGGTTCTTCCTCAAAAAAATGGAAATAGAAAAACCGCATGGCCCAGAGAGCTCTCTACACATGAAAAAAATAAAAAACAAACATAAACACTAAAAAATAAACAGTATAAAAAATAAAAAGCAAACCAAAAGTAGATACCTGCATGTCCATGTTTATCACAGCACTAGACACAATAGCAAGATGATGGAAACAAGTTAAAGAGCCACACATGGAAGAATGGGAAAATAAATGGCACATACATACCATATAATGCATTCCTAAAGGATAATGATGAAATTGTCATGACATAGATGAATTTGGAAGATATGATGCTGGATGAAGTGAGTCAATCCCTGAAAAAACAAAATACCATAATATACCATCATTATAAAAGAAAAAAATTGGGCGGAGCCCTGGTGGCCTAGTGGTTGTGTGCGGGACTGCAGCCCACAGGGTTGACAGTTCAAATCCAGCAGCAGCTCTCCAGGAGCAAGGCTGGGCTTCCTACTCCAACCAGGGCAGTGATGCCACACACAAAAAAGAAAAAAATCAAGAAAAATGGCTTTTACTCCAAATAAATCAAACTATGATGGTTACAGTGAAGCGAAGGTGAAGGTGAAGGGAAAAGGAGGAGGGAAATTTTGTTTCTGCCTCAGGAAAAATGCCACAGAAACTGTTGTGATGTTGAATACAGCTTATAAGGACAGTGCTATAGGAAAAACTCAAGCATGGGAGTGGGTTTCTCATTTCAAAAAAGGTGAAATGTCATTGGATAAAAAACCTGGGTCTGGATGACCATCAACTTTCCAAATGGATGAAAATGTTGACTCGTTGACATTAAAAGTTCATTCCACCAAGTCAGACTGCTATTTAAGTTTTCTATTTAGAGCAGCGGTTCTCAACCTGTGGGTCCCAACCCCTTTTGGGGTCGAATGACCCTTTCACACATATTTCCAATGGTCTTAGAAACCGAGACACCGCTCCTCTATCCATCTCCAGGCAGGTCCCTCCACATGCAGATACGCCCACACCTGAGAAGGCAGAATGAAAATTGTTACCCATGCTTCACTATGCTTCAAGACAAAATTTCACTTATTTGTCATTAGAAATAAATATTTCACAATATGTGAATATATTCACATATTGTTTGGGGGATAAACCACTATGCTTTAATTATGTTCAATTTGTTACAATGAAAATACATCTTGCACATCAGATATTTACATGACAATTCATAACAGTAGCAAAATTACAGTGATGGAAGTAGCAATGAAAATGATTTTATAGCTGGGGGTCACCATATATGAGGAACTGTAGTAAAGGTTTGTGGCATTAGGAAGGTTGAGAACAACTGATACAAAGGTTCTGAAAAGATTGAGTAAAAGAATGCAACAAAAATGACCTGATTTGTGCCAGACAGGGGACTGGTTTTGTCCCCACAACAATGCGTCTGCTCGTGCACCATCACAGTGTGCCCGTTTTTGGCATAAAACAGCATGTCTCTCTGCGCCATGCACTGTATTCACCTGACCTCACTTTGTGTGACTTCTTTTTGTTTCTGCAAATGCAGAGGGACAGCAATTTGACTATGTAGAAGAAATGAACAATTAAAACAATGAAGGTGCTGTCAGCAACCCAAACACATGAGTTTAAAAAATGCTTCCCCCCCAAAAAAAAAAAAAAAAGAGCTGAGCCCCAGTGGCGTAAGTGGTTGAGTGCGGGACTGCAACCCGCAGGCTTGGCAGTTCAAATCCAGCAGCGGCTCTCAGGAGCAGCGCTGGGTAGCTCCCATGACCACCAGAGGACAGTGGTGCTCTTCCCAAAGAAAATGCTTCCAAGAATGGAATTACAGATTTGACAAATACATTGGGTGTAACGGAGAGTACTTTGAAGGTGATATGGTTGTTTTGTAATATATAGATACAATTTTGGGGGGGGAGGGGAATTCCACAATTTGGGGAGTACCACCTCGTATGTATATGGTAACGTAGACATATGCATAGGTAGATACACAAAAATGATGGTAGCATAGATAATTAAAAATTAAATAAAGCTGATGATCTGATCTGTAAATCTTAACCTAATTTACAATTTAAAAGTTTAATAATAAAAAAGAACCACTGTATTCTCTTTTAAAAAAAACAACATAATAGAACTTAAAGTTCACCATCTCTTTCCCTAGAGATAACATTGGTAACAGAGCAGTATAACTCCAGATTGAAATGTCTGCATACAAAGATGGAAAGCCTGCTATTGCCGTGTTTAAGCTCTTGGGTGCTAAACAAAACACCAACAGTTCGAATTCACCAGCTGCTCAGATGGAGAAAGAAGTCACAGTCTGCTTCCATAAAGATTTCCAAAAATCAAATCATATTCACTGCCATCAAAACAATTCACCAACAGCAATCCCATAGGACAAAGTACAAGTGCTCCTTCGGATTTCTAAGAGTTTATAGGAGTGGCCACCCCCATTATCCTTCCATGGAATCACTAATGGTTCCAATCACCTTGCAGTGATTCAATTCATAACCTACTCCTTGGAAATACTATGAGGAATGTACATAAGGTCTCTATTGGTTGGAATTTACTCACAGTGAGTTTGATTTGGTTTGATATTCAAATATATACAAATATATTCACAAAGTTTGTAAGGGAATGCAATTAAAATATAATAGAATTTTCCATGAATTTTTAAAGGTCCCTTATACATTTAAGTATATATATTCTTTAGTTTTAAAAACATTGAGTAATATCCCCTGTAGTTTCTGTATTTTTCACTTATCAATATACCAGGAATACTTTCCCTGGTAAACATATATTAATTTCCCTTAGTCAATTATGCCATCATGTCCCATTGTTAATATATGATAATCCATTTTTATCAACTTTTACATCCTGTAATGCATCAGACATACCATCCAGATGCATTCTTGATTAATGATTATTGGCATACAAAAGTTAGAGACAAAGAAGGAGGAGAATGGCTTGAAAATGTGGTCTTGGGCTGAGCCCTGGTGGCGTAGTGGTTGTGTGCGGGACTGAGACCCACAGGGTGGGCAGTACAAAATACAGCAGCAGCTCTCCACGAGCAAGACGGGCCTTCCTACTCCCACCAGGGCAGTGATGCCACAAAAAAAAAAAAAAAAACAGGACTGAGCCCCGGTGGCGTAGTGGTTGTGCACAGGACTGCAGCCCACTGGGTTGGAGTTTCAAATCCAGCAGCAGCTCTGCAGGCGCAAGGCTGGATCTCCTACTCCCACCAGCAAGGGGCAGTGATGACCCCCCCCCCAAAAAAAAAACAAACACAAAAAGAAAATGTGGTCTTTGTGGTAGAAAAGTTGCAGGAGATTATGTACATAAGAGAATGTTGCAAGAAAGGATACTTATTCATTGTCAATATCTTGTCCCAATATCAAAACAGCAACTCTGCATATGGTTCTCTCTGTATGGAATACACAGGAATCAAATCCACTCTATCTGTGGATAGAGATAATGGAGATGCGCAATATCATCAATAAGAGCAAGAGCATTATGCAACTGCAGAACAGACCATCAACTGGTTCAAGTGAAAGCTGCATAAAATGAAAACAAGTCCATTAGAACCAAAATATAACCTTTAGTCTATCCCATCTGAACTTAAAGAATATCACAAGAACAGATTTGATGCGCTGAACATTAACGTCGAGTGTGGGATGACATCCAAGACATTGTACCTACACAAAATCAAGGGACAGAACAGAGAGACCAAACTGAATGTCAGAAGACTCTGAGACTTGTTTTTGAATCTAGAGGAGCAAAAGTGAAGGGAAGAAGGATGAAGTAACAGAACTGAATGGAAGATTTCAAAAAGGAGCTCCAGAAGACAACATGTTACAATGAAATATGCAAGGACCTGGAGTTAGAAAACCCAAAGAAACAAGTTCAACATTTCTCAAGTGAGAAGAACTGAGGAAAAATTTCAGATCTCAACTTAAGATTATTGAAAGGTTTTATAGTCAAAATATTGAAGGATACAGGAAGTATCAACGGAAAATGGAAAGAATGCACAGAGGTATTTAGCTACATAAAATGGGTCATTGTTCAACTATTTCAGGAGGTAGCACTGAAGACGTTACTGAAAAATCAGATTCCATCAATTCATGAGATTTGAGATATTTCAACAAAGGATAAACACTGGAAGCATTCACTCATCTGTGCCAAGAAATTTGGAAAGCAGCCACCTGTTAAATTGACTGCAAAAGATTCATATTTGTGTCCATTCCAAAGAAAGGTGATCTCACAAAGTGCAAAAATTAATATCAAATTATGTCACTATTATTATATTCAAGCTAATTTTGATGAAGGCAATTAGAAAATGATTGCAACAGTATATCGAGAGGAAACAGTCAGAAATTCAAGCTAGATTCATCAAAGGACATGAAACAAGGCTTATCATTGCTGATGTCAAATGGACCTTGAGTGACAGGAGAGAATTCCAGAAAGAGGATTATCAGTGTGCATGCTAATAAATTATTGCATTGGGCAAATCTGCTGCAGAAAACTTCCTTAAAATATTCAAAAGCAAAGGTATGCTTGATCCAAGCCCTGGTATTCTTAATCACCTCATCTGCATTTAAAAGCTAGACAATGAGAAATGAAGACTGAAGAATGGATGCCTTTCATTTATGGCGTTGATGAAGAATGTTAAATAAACCATGGGCCGCCAGAAAGAAGAATGCATCAGTCTAAGTAAAGTTGCTGAGACTCAGTCTCATGTGATCTATATTAAGTACCAAAGAAGGACATTGTGCTTGGCAAAGCAGAGGGGAGGGGTCCATGAAAAAGTGGGAGACCGTCAAGGAGATTGATACAGTGGCTGCAACAATGAACTCAGGCAAAGTGAGCATTGTGAGGATGGCGAAGAACCCAGCAGTATTTTGCTTTCAACGTAGGAGCTTTCTGAGTTGGAACTGATTTGATGGCAGCTAACAAGAGGGCTCCCGTGCGGTACAAAGAGTTAAGCACCCACAGTGCATCCAGTCAAGGGTCAGGTCCTTCCAAAAGCAAACCTCCTGCCATGGATGTTATTCCGACACGTAGGGACCCTGTGGGGAGAAGCAGAAGTGCTACATAAGGTCTTATACTATGTTTAAGATCATTTTATTGAGGGCACGTACAATTCTTATCACAAGCCATCCATCCATCCATGGTGTCGAGCACATTTGTACATTTGTTGCCCTCATCATTCTCAAAAACATTTGCTTGCTACTTGAGCCCTTGGTGTCAGCTCCTCATTTTCCCCTCCCTCACGAACCCTTAATAAGTTATAGATTATTATTTTTGTTATGTCTTTCACGGTCTGATGTCACCCTTCTCCTCCTTTCTGTTGTCCATCCTCCAGGGAGAAGATTATATGTAAACCCTTGTAATCGGTTCCCCCTTTCTACACCAGCTTCCCTCCACCCTCCTGGCATCACCACTTTCACCACTGGTCCCGAAGGGATCATGTGTCCTGAACTCCCTGTGTTTCCAGTTCCTATCTATACAGGTCGTCATATTTTTCTCTCGAGGAGGATGGTGGTATGAGCTGCTCGTCTTTTCATTACTGACCAACCACTGCCTCAATGGACCCCTGAGAAACAAAGACCAAGGTGCCTATAGAGAAAAATTCATCTGCTGACTTGAGGGAGAGAAAAAAAAAGACATATGCTCTCTTCCTTATCTTCTCTCCACTTCTTTTCCCTAAGCATTTCATACTGCAGCAACACGAGAATGGAACCTTTTTCTCTAAACTTCCCTGAGTTTTTCTGTCCTTATTCTCAAGTTCCTTCTGCCTGGAATTCTTATGTCCACCCCCTTTCCAGATTCTGAAATCCTACACACCCTTCAAAAGCCAATTCCTGTCTTCCCTAAATTACTCTGTCTACCATTGCCCCAGAGTGCATTTCCATGTGTGCCCCTTCACCACTCTCCAGTAACACTTGGCTCCGTGCTAACTGAAAATATTGATGAGTTTTTCTGCAGCAAAAATAAAGCCCTGCCATTGTAATTTCATCTTTTTCTCAGCTAAACCCAATAAATTCCTTAATTCTGGTACTTAGAATTATCTTTTACTTCTTCTCCTACACATTTCTGTTTCATTCCCAGGGCTTTTTTGGGATAAAAATATTGACAAAATATCTCCTATTTTGAAATGAAATTTTAGAACTACACTGAAATTTGAAATACTTCACACACAAATAAAAAATATGTGGGCCCTAACCAATAGACTTCATGAAGAATTTTGCTTACTATTTTACACAACTCACACAAAATAATAAAAATCTAAACAGACAATAAGGATAAAGACCCTTAAATTAATCTATATGCAAATTAATCCACATCTGTAGTGTCAAATAGTAGGTGTAATTTTCAGTAGATACTCTAGATGGTAGCATTGTGCATATTATTTTTTAGTTCTTTTTAATGGCTACTAATGCATCGTTTTATGTTTTATGTATCTGGAAAAGCATGAGAAGGTGAATAGAAGATCAGCTACTGCTTTCACATTAATAGGAAACCATAATAAAGCTAAATTTAATACAAAAATTCTTTTTAAAATTCTATTGCTTCTCAAATCACTTTACCATCTCCCCCTTCCCCATTGCAAAAGTGTTCAAGATTATAGTCCACACGATTGAATCTATTTCTTCAATACCCAATCACCTTCCCTCCTCATCCAAGTCTTCTGAAATCATTGCTTAAGATCTGTAGTGATTTCCTGATCCCTAGCCACAACTTCCTTTTTTTAGGGATCATAGTAACTCAATTCACAGCAACATTTGCAAGATAAATGCCTCCTTCATTATTCTCACAATTTACCCAATTAAAAAATTCCTACCTATAGAAGGCTTTAAAATAAAAAAAATTGTGAATTAGATGGGCGTTTACATTTCAGATCATATGATCATTCAGATCATAAGAGTTCAAACCACTCACCCAGCATCCCTCGACCCATCCCCAAATTTTCTTCCCCTTTTATAATTCTCTCTCCTTTTCACCTGTCAATAACTGCCAAGCCTTTAGTTCATTGCTTGACTTTCTCTTTCATATGCAAATACTTGTCTTGGTTTTCATCTTGGCAGTAGTGTTCTCATACAATATTTTTACTTGTGTGGCTGACTAACTTCAGTCAACATAATGTTCTCCAATTCCATGCTCGTCATTGAGTGCTCAATGTTTTTAGCAAAACATGGAAAGAATACTGCAATAAGCAGTCACGTACTTTCCCCTTAACCACTTAACATTTTCTATCTCTCTTTCTCCAGATATCATGTACTCTAAGTACTTCAATATACATTTATCATATTGAAGACATCATAGTACTTGAACTTCAAATGTTTCAACATTTATCTCCTAAGGATGAGACTGTCCTCCTCTGACAACGCCTTCCTATTGAAGCCCCTTCTTCACTCGCCTTGCTTCCTCTTGGTTTTCCTTCTCTACCTCAAAAAACAAACTCACGCTCATGAGTGATGCTGACTATCCATGGCCCCAAGGGGCAGAGTAGAACCGCCCCGCAAGTTTCCAAAACTGTAACTCTTCATGGAAGTAGAAAGCTCTGTCTTTCTCCCTTGAAGGGGCCGATGGTTTGGAAGTACTGACCTCATGGTTATCAGCCCAATGCATAACCACTATTCCACCAAGGCGCCTCTTCTACTTCTAACCACACCTTTTTAGATGTGTCAGGTGTGAAGGACAGTGAGAAGATGGTTCTCTAAGACAAATAAATTAGTTCTATCACCACTAGCTAGCTCTATAACGCAAAAGAAAAAAAGAAAATATTTTATTTAATTATAAAAGTAGCACATCCTTTGATGAAAACTGAAAAAAAATACAAAGAAGTTTAAAGAAAATAAAAATCATCTAAATCTACCATCTAGCTATGATAGCATTAAAACATTTTTAGCCTTTCTCTGTGCATACTATATTTTACATAATTAAGCTAGTGTGGTAGTTACAATAATTGTAATCTGTTTTCCCCCATATAACCCTGAAACCTTATCATTAAAAACTATTCTAAGCCTGCACAGAAGAAATGTAACAACTAGCATAATCAAAGAATTATTAATAATAAAGTCCAAAAAGATGGGGAGGCTGCATCAGAGTTCTGATTCTGACACCAGGTTTGCAGAAGGGTGTGGATGACAGTGGGAGGAGCACTGGTGGTGAAGTGGTTACCGGTTGGGCTGTGATCTATATGGTTGGCAGTTGGAAACTACCAAAAACTCCGCAGGGCAAACAAACAGACAAACACTTTCTACTCCTATAAACAGTTATAGTCCTGGAAACACACGGTGCGGCGGCAGGGGGTGTCCCTGTGAGTCAGCAGTGACTCAATGGCAGTGAGTTGGGTTTGACTTTTCAGTATGCATGACAGTGAAAGCCTACAATCCACTTACAAAACCCCAACATGGACTATGTCTACATTCAATTCCCTTCATCCATTGACTAAGGATATACATGGTCTTGCCAGCAGATATAGTGCATAAGAGTGTGCATTACAGCAGATATAATTAGGGTCAAATTTTACATCTCTTTTTTTAACTTTTAACTCATGTTCAACTTGTTCTAGCTTTTAATCACCTTCTGCTTTTTGAATTGAACATTTTACTCTGTAATAATTGCTGAACTTTCTTTTTTTACTTGAATTATTTTTTATAGGTAAATCTATAGAGAAAGCAACTAGGTTAATGACTTTTTAGAGTTAAAGATAGGGAGATTGGTGGATAATGAGAAGCTAAGAATAATGAATACAAGAAGGAAGAAAATGTTAGAAAAATGATTTGGGATGATGAATGCACAACTGTCTTTAACATATTTAACCCATGAGCCATTGAGTTGTATGAAGATTGAATTATGTTTCAATAACAAATTCAAAATAGGCTACATTTTGCTCTTTAAAAGCTTTATAAAATTGGTTGTATTTTTTGTTTGCTATATAAGAAGATAAATTTAAAAGTGTTACTACATAATCATAGAAATCACTATTAAATAAAATGATCAAATGTAATATAGCTCTTTATGCACATGAAGGCCATATTTCCATCTATCTAACAATTTCCCCAAAATAATTTAGTACTTTTCAATTTACAACTTGTCCAAATGGCAATTTGGGCATCCACTTATTTAAAAATGGCATTGCAACTACTAAAGAGGAAGCTAAAAGGGAAAACTTTGAAACTACTACTACCTGAGATGAATAAGAAACTCAAATATGCTAACCTCATGAAGATGGCACATCACCAGGCCATCTTATCCATAAGATCACGGTGACTCAGAGCTGTTTCAACCGCAGCTAACAACAGTGAACATTTTCTTAGGAAGTATAAAGGGATTCTTACTATGCAGAGAGTAAAAGTTGTCACAACACAGAGATGTCCACAATGAACTACATATACGTCTCATTGATTAACGTTAGTATCTATTGCTGCCAATTTCTAAAATAATCAAAATTGTAATCCACACCATTGATTCCACTTCCTCACCTCCCACTAGTCACTAGTCTTTTTTTCCTGTAAATATGCAGTTATGAACAGAACAAGCATGCAAAGTAGAACTGAAATTTTTATAAAACATGCAAAAATATGAATACGATAAAATATTGAAGAACTGCTCAAACATCACACAAAGGCATTGGCAAATGATGACTTGCAAAGTTAGATCAGTTCCACTGAAGGCAAGTGAATGGACAAGAGTGAGAAAAGTGTTGACATTTCATACGAGAATGATTTGGATAATATGATCTTAGGAGAGCTACTTGGAAAAAATCATGTATTTCTCAAATGTACTTGGGAAAATGAACCATTGATGAAAGTAAAAAATGAAATGATGGATCTTATAGTCCTGCCATCACACTAGTTTGTCCTAAAATCGAATCCCTGAAAATAACAATTCATAGTGTTCTAAGAATTAGTGAATAATTGAATTAGAACCTCAATTAATATAACATATACTTCTTTTTAAAAATGTTTCACTTTTGAACTAAAACCCCAATTGGACCTTTTAATTTTGTTATTTATCATGAAACATCACCTATTTCATCCTGTTAAGTAGTCTTTTTCTGATACCAGTTGACTCTAGAAAATGACAACTGTTAGTAGTTAGCAAATCACTATTGCATGTGTCCTCTGATCTTTCCACTAATACAGCTTTCTGTCAGACCTAAGAATGTACACGTTTATAACAGATGGGGACTCACGACCCACGGAATCCAGGAACAGGAATGGCGATACCAGAAGCAGGAGGGGGGAGAGGAAGGGAGAAAGGGCAAACCGATCACAATGATCGACACATAACCATACATCCCTCTCCAGGGGGAAGAACAACAGAAAACATGAGGGAAGGGAGACAGCGATCAGTGTGAGAGATGAAAATAATAACAATATATAATCTGTCAAAATGTCATGAGAGTGGGAGGGAAAAAAGTGAGCTGATACCAAGGGCTCAATAGAAAGCAATGTTTTGAAAATTACAGTGGCAACATATGTTCAAATATGATTGATACAGTTGATGCATGGATTGTTATAAAAGCTACAAAAGCCCTCAATAAAATGATCTTTTAATAATAACAAAAATACAGTTTTCTAAGAGTGATACCTATACCATTTTAAAAAAAGACACAATTACTCATGGTGCTCGCATGTAGTATAGAGGGAGCACTTCTTAACGGCCTTAACCACAGATGTTGATCGTCTATAGTACTGCTCCATTGGTACTGCTCAGAATCCAACCACAGACAACAGACTCCATCATTTTAGGAAAGTTGTGAATATGTATATTTTAGTTTGGTAGTCATGCATCGATGTCAATAAATACTAGAAAAATACAACCAATACACTAGCCTCCTTTTTTCATACATTTTAAAAGGTAAATTGATTTTAAGTCAACTCAAAGAATATGTTCATTATTATTACTGTATAGGTGGTAGATGTGGCAAGTGTTATAACTGTGGTTTGTGAAGGATTTCAGCTTGGGAAACACTGCATTAGCATAAAAGGACCAGGCACATATCCCAGGCATACCTTCTGAAAATGGCAACATGCTCCAACAATGGAACATTTAGCAGGCATGTTGAACCTCATTTCGTGATGAGACCACCTCCTCACCATAATTGTGAAACAGGTAAAAACTATGCGGTCACATTTTAAACTCTCAAGTTACAAATAAAATGCACAAAAGAAAAATGTTGATTTGGCAAATATTATATTGTCTATCGTTTCACAACAAAAATTTGTTTAGCCATTGAAGACAGATTTAGTCAGACATGGCCCTTCCTCTGTGTGCTCCTGTAGCTTTCTCTGCTCTATGCAAAAACACCCTCCATCTCCACCTGTGTCCCCTAATGATCTGCTACTGTTCTACTTTCCATGGCAAATGCCTATTCCAGTAAGCTAGGCCAGGTGCCTGGGAGTTCAATTGCTGGAGAGACAGAACACTGTAAACATTGGTAAGGAAGATAGAAAAAAATAATTTTTATGTTTCTCAATAGGTAGAAAATCTTTATTCAGGCATATGGTTTTCCCAATTTCCATAATTCACATACCAGATACTCAATATTTGCCATTCTTCTGAGTTTTCTTCCCCACTCCCCCTCCCACCCTCCGCTCCACCCCTGTGTTCACTGATCTTTTTGAGGAGCCTAAATACTAGACTTTGGAGTACCTTGTCAGATAGCTCTATGATCAGGGCTTCCTCAAAATATTTTCATACTCTTATTTTGCTCATTTACTTGAGCCATTTTATCCTGTTTATTCATATGATCTGTAATTGACAGCTGTCGTTGCATCACTAAGGTTCTAGCTAATTTGTTTATACATTTCTTTATTGACTTTGTTTGACTTCTCTGTATTGACTGATTTTGTTTTGCTATATCTGGGGATCAGCATGGAAGATGAGGTTCTCTGCTCCCATAAAGAGTAAAAATCCTGTCCTATAGGGTCAATATGGGTCCAAATTGACTGGGCAGCCATGAGTTTGGTTTTGATGCATTGTTCAGATTTTTGCCATTCCCTTTATAGTGTCTACCTTCCTTTGTATTGTTTTAGTTTATGTCTATTTTAGTATTGGCCTGTGTATTACTGTAATGCTATTAGTCAGGGATGATTTAAACTCACTAGTGGGCAAGATGGGTTGCATAGGGAGTTTTCATTAATGTGCACTTATGTCTTCCTTTACAGGATTGTGTGAACTTAGGAGAGCAGATCCTTTCTCCATTGTGAGGATCCAGGTGCAGTAGAAACAGGATCCCTCTATAGCCTTTGGGGAGGGGAGTATGTGATCTCTCTGCATTGGCATATACTGCTAGTGCAGGTTCTGCAGAGCAGAACAGGTTGTCTTTGCAGACTCAGGGAGGTAATGCTACTCTAATGGACAAGAGAGCCCCTCTGTTCAGTCATGCATTGATATCTTAGTGCCAGAAGGAAGAATAATGATTTCTGTACATACATAAAACCTGTACATACATAAATTCTGTACACTCATAAAACCCGAGAGAACAGGTAGCATGAAGGAGGTTCGCGTGTTCGGCAAGTTTCTAGGGGGCCAGGTAAAGTGCACAGTGGGCACAGACAGGGCCAAGCAAGTGGTGAATGGGCAGAGGCACCTGGATGTCTGAACATATAGGCCAGGTGAGATGTATAGTGATAGGAGATGTAAGAGAAGAGCAGTTAGTTGGGTATACATGAGTTAGGTGGTAGGAGCAGTGGGTTGATGCTTGGGTGCACATCACTTTGATTTGGGTAGAATGAATAGTGGAAGGGTCTTGGGGGACTGTGCTGCTACCTGAGTAGGAGGAATGATCATCTAATCTCCAGTCACTTTATCACATAAACTAGGTGGGAGTAGCTGTTGGTGAGTGCACCTTGCAGTATGGGTCAGTTAGGAGGAACGGAGCATGAATTTCTTGGAACATGTTGCTGCATGAACTGGGTTGAAGGAGCAATGGGAAGATCTTTGAGGACTCCTACTACATGAGACAGAAAGGAGGAGCAGTGGGCAGGATGAATAATAATTGGGTTCCTGAGGACCTCTCTCTACACACGCAATGGGAACCAGGTGCTACTCAAATGGGAGAAAAAGGGGATTGGCATAAAGCTGGTCAAGAGGGAATTTTCCGATTACTCCCCATTTTACTATTCAGAGAATGTCTTCTGTCCAAATGGACAAAGCCCCATTGCTGACACTAATCCTTCCCTTCTCTATACTCTTCACGGTCTCGAAACTCTCACCTACATTCCTGCACTCGCCCTCATCTCTCTGTAGAAGTTCGTTCTCTCTCTCTCTCTCTCTCTCTCTCTCTCTCTCTCTCTCTCTCTCTCTCTCTCTCCTCAGCACTCCATCTTGAGACTCTAAGGATTGAGTTCACCTCACTTTGCTCCAGGAGCATTTCTCTGTGTTTCTCTGGTTTTGAAATACTCTAGTTTCTAGAGTACATGGTACTCTTGCATGCCACCCTCTCAGACTTGTTTGGATCTGGTCCATGACCTGTTTTCTGTGTTTCCAGGTGTGTTTTACCAAGGATCTCTACCTCCAGCTCTTATCCATGAAGATACCTGGATTCTCTGCCTAGGGATGTTGGTTGCTGCCATCTAAAGATGGTCACATTGTGCTGGGTCAGCCAGTCAGACAGATATACTCTGAGAAGCTCTGCATTCCTGTGGATTTTGTTCTGTCATTTGAGTCATTGCTTAGTCCAGTTCTTCAGCCTTAACTCTTATGTTCAAAGATCTGAGCTGTGGTTTCTATCTGTTTCACTTGGATTCTCTCATCTATGTGCAGAGAGGGCATTACGGTTCACTACGTAAGCTGTCATCTTAACCAAAATTGATCTGAGAAGTTTTGATTTTCACTTTTCTGATTGTATACAGGCCATGGTGATGCAGTATGTTAAGCACTTGGCTGCTAAATGAAATGGAAGCCGTTTCAAACCCACCAACTGCTACATGGGGGAAAGCTAAAACTTCAATAAAGTTTTACCATCTCAGATTAGAACTGTCCTACAGGGTCAGTATGAGTTGATACAAAATCCACAGCAATTGATCTTTTATTGGGAATGAAGTGGGGTGTCTTTTACATTTTTGATTAACTTTTTATTGGTAATGAACTTGGGCATCCTTTACATTTCTAATGAATCTGTATATCTTTGAAGTCCTGTTCTGTGGTGACTCTTCTATTTGTTCATTGGTCTTTTCTTCTGCAAAATCTATGAAAGTGTAGTTTTTTGCTGCTGATAGGAATTCGAATGCTGACATTTTCAAAAGATTTTGTTTATGATGTTTTTTCCCATAAAGCTTTGTTTTGTTTCCCTTAAAGTAGCGAAATGTACCAATCTTGTTTTTAATGGCGTCTGGATTTTGAGACACATAGAAAGATCTCCTTCTGTTTCGACATTATAAAACAGTTCATCTTTTCTTCTAGCTCTTTTGTGGTTTCCTTTTCTAACATCTCAATCATTCATTTGGAGTTTAGCCTAGTTGATGGTTTAGGAAATAAGGTGGGAGTCATTTCTGCATAAGGATTAATGCTACGAGGATTAATGCTACGAGGTAGAAGTCAGACATGTCTGTCCCCAAGCGTCTCTCCCACAATACTTGACTTCTCTTGTGGATACATTGCAATCGTGACACAGACATCAGAGGCAATATTCACAAGTATGGAGTTTGATAGGGAAGCAAACAGGTAAATGTTCTGTATGTAGCTCTTTTCTGTGCAATGCCACTAGAAAAATTACAGAACACTATTACAAGAAACCAATAGTGACCTCAATCAAGCTGGAAGACATGTTTCTCTCTGGACCTTGACCTCTCAGCCACATAGTCCCTTGGGATCTGCCTCACTCTATGGGTCAGAAAGACCAACCACCCCTCTGTCTCATGGACTCAGTCCTTCTCTGTTTCATGGTCTTACTAAGACTTGTCTCTTTTATCTCATGGTCTTCGTGCTACAGTTTATGAAGCATCCACTGCCTCCATCACTTCAGGCAGGGATCTGGTGGCTCTTCTTTGTTGATAGTCATGGCGTCTCTATTCCTTGTTTTGAGATTGAGCATTCTTTTGTTAAGATCATTTTATTGGGGGCTCTTGCAACAATACATACATCAATTGTATCAAGCATATTTTTACATGTGTTGCCATCATTATTTTCTAAACATTTATATTTTATTTGAACCCTTGGTATCAACTCCTCTTTTTACCCCCCACTCCTGCCCCATCCATGTGATCCATTGATAATTTTTTTTTCCTAGCTTACATTGACTGCTGTTCCCTTCCCCTGTGGTTTCTTCCCCCCCCTTTTCCCCACCTTTCCCCCTACCCACCCTCGTATTATTACTCCCATTTCTGTTCCTGAGGGTTTTATCTGATGTGGATTCCATGTTTCCCGAGCTCTTATCTTTACCTGTGTACAAGCTCCAGTCAAGCCTGAAGTGAAAGGCAGGATTAGGGTCATGACAGTGAGGGGTGAGGAAGCCTCAATGAAGCAGAGGAATATTGTATGTTTCATTGGACCCTTCTGTGAGGGGATGTCTCATTATCTACAGATGGGTTTTGAGCCTCTGCTCCTACTCCCCTCATTCATTCTCAACAATGTTTCATTTGTTTGTTTGGGGTCTTCTGACACCTATTATCTGATCCTGTTAACACCTCAAGACCACACAGGCTGGTGTGCTTCTGTCATGTGGGCTTGTTGCTTCTCTGCTAGATGATCACTGGTTGAACTTCAAGCCTTTAAGATCCCAGATGCTATCTCTTTTGATAACTGAGCACCATCAGCTTTATTCTAATCGGTTGACCAAGTAGCTAGCTGTTTTCCAAATTTCCTAGAATAGACAAGTACATGATTCCAGTGCTTCATCAGCTTCTTGAAACATTTCAATTGACATTCCATCAATTCCTGGAGTTTTGTTTTTATCTGATGCATTAAGTGCAACTTGAACTTCTCCCTTCAGTACCGTTGGTTCTTGTTTATATGCTACCTCCTGAGATAGTGGGATGTCAACCCCTACTTTTTGGTACAGTGATCATGTTCTTTCTATCTTCGTTGGATGCTTCCTGCATCATTCAATAGTTTGCCCATAGAACCTTTCAATATTTTCATTATAGGCTTGGATTTTTCTTGAGTTCCTCCAGTTAATATATCCTGAATGTGTTCATATTTTTTTTCTAACTCTAGGTCATTTCGCTTTGATTACAATGCTTTACTCTGTTGAGCTGCCCTTTGAATTTTTCTGTTCACCTCTTTCACTTCAACATTTCTCCAATTTGCCTTATTTACTCTAAATTAAGAGCAAGTTTGAGAGTTTCCTCTATGATCCACTTTGTTCTTTCTTTCCATCATTTTAATGACCTTTTGCTTTCTCCATGTATAGTGTTCCTGATGCCATTCCACAGCTACCAGGCCTTTTGTCATTAGTGTTCAATGCATTTAATCTGCTCCTGAAAGCCTCGAGAAATTCTGGTGGAGAAGATTCAAGGTCATATTTTGGCTCTTGTGAACTTGTCTTAATTTTATTCAGCTTCAACCTGAATCTATATATGAGCAATTAATACTCTGTTCCACAGTCAGCCCCTGACCAGGTTTTAGCTGCTAATCTTAAGGTTCTCCATCATCTTTTCCCACAGATAGTGCTAATTTGATTTCTGTGTTTCATATGGAGAAGTTTACTTTTGTGTTGTTGAAAAACATGTATTTATTGTGAACAAGTCATTGGCCTTCCCAAAATCTATCATGAGATCTCCAGCTTCATTTCTATAATGAAGGCCATATTTTTCAACAACTGTTTGTTTCCAATTTTTGCAATCCAGATGACAATAATTATCAATGTATCTTGAGTGCCAGTGTGGTTAATTTCTGATTTAAGTTCTTGGTAGGATTCTTCAATTTTTTCATAAGTAGCTTTTGTGGTTGATGCATAAATTTGAATAACAGTTGAATTTCCTCAAAAGCAGATAGATATAATCCTATCACACAGTAGTGTGCTTCAAACTAGATCTTGGAATGTCCTTTATGACAATGACTGCAATTCATTCCTCTTGGTTATGTTATTTCTGGCATAGTAAATCATATGATTCTCAGATGGAAAATAGCAAATATCTGTCTATTTCAGCTCACTAATGCATAGGATATTTACCTTTCTTTGTTCTATTTCATTTTTGAGGACTTCCAATTTTCCTATTGTTTTACTTCACACATTCTAACTTCAGATCATTAGGAGATTTTTTTCACCTGTTTCTCCTCACATGAAGTTGTGTCCATCAGTGAGTGAAGATCCCCAGGATTTACCCAACTTGGCTCCTCATGGTCAACTCCACAGAGAGAAATCAGACCCTCCGCAGTGATGTTTTGAGTGCCCTTTGAACCAAGGGTGGCCTCCTCTGGCATTATCTCCAACAAGGGTCTGTTTCCATTCATTGGGTTTAAGTATCTGATCATATCTAGAAGCTATGCATGAGGTTTTCAGCAGCTCCTGGCCCCAAATTGTGAAGCCAAGTCATTTTCTTGTCTGCTTTTTGGATGGTCCATTGAAACCTGTTCACTTGGGGGTGATCTTGCTGGCATTTCAAATATTCATGACATTGTTTCCAGCATCAAAGCAACACAGAAGCCAGTACAGAACAAAAAATTGACAGACAAATGTCTGAGCCTGGTAGTCATAAAAAAAGTTTCCTTTGTGTAAGCACTATTTCTTGAATTCTATAATAGTTATTTTACGAACTATTTGTTCTTTTATTTGGGTTACTTCATCAACATAATGTCCTACTGGTCCATCCATGTCTTGAGGGGTTTCTCAGATTCACTATTATTTTACGACTTTCATTGCCATGCATTTTATGTACCATGCAATTCAATGGTTTAGATATATTCTAAAAGAGTGGTGCAGACATCACCAAATATAATTTCAGAACATTTTCTTCATTTTTGTACCCATTATTAGTAGATCCCCATTACCTCCAGGTTCCCCGGCCATAACGCTAAGGAACTATCAATGACACTGAATTATATATATATAGAAGTTGTTGAGTTAGAGAATATTTTGTTTTATGTATTTTGGGCACAACTAAAAATACCAATTAAACTAATGAGTTTGAGGAAGAAACATGCTCCAAAATTTATTGTGGTAACAATTGCACAATTTTTGATATGATTAAATTACTTATTTGTATGCTATGTGGATGGAGTGGCAATAAAACTATTCATTTTTTTAATTGCAGGGAAAAAGAACAAGAGATTACTTGAAGAAGAGATGGGTTCTTAAACAAAAGATGGGCTGCTTTACTTCAAACAACAGGAAAAATGAGAGGGGGACACAAATACATGGGCATTCAGCTGTGTTAATCTGGGTAAACTAGAGAAACAAATCCATAGACACGCATATGGATATAAAGAAAAGGTTTATATACAAGAGGAATGGGACTTTGAGAAAGCATCCCAGTCCAGTCCAGTTCAAAGTCATCAGTCCAATATTAGCCCATATGCCCGATATCAATCTATAAAGTCTCCTTCTGACACATGAAGTCACAAGCCAGTGGGTGCAGAGTCCCAGCACCAGCAGGACTCTCCCCATGACTCCTCGCTTCCAGGGCTCAGGGTCCATCAATAGCATTCAGTGGTGGTAGAAGCAACTCAGCGTTGGTAGGGATCTCCACATAGCTTCTCCAGCTTCAGAGGTCTGGTTCCATCAGGGTAAGGCCTTGTGGCTTCTCCTCCAGCTCCTTCAGTTCCTCGGATGCTGCCATCTTGTCTTGTCTGTGGTTCGTTGTCTCTAAGACTAACTCCCAACAACTGGGGAGACAGCTTCTCATCTTCACAAAGGAATATCGCAAGATTTTCCAGAAGGAAAAAGCCATGCCCACACAGAGACCTCATTGGCTCCTCAATGGCTATCTCCGGATTAACAGGCTAGACTCATCTCAATCATGAAATTAACATAAGCACATGACCACCACATCAGCTATGTACATTAAGTTGAATCTTTGAATACTTTGTTCCTTAGCATAAATGCATATTAGAAAATTGTGTAATGTCAAAGGGATAGCTATAATCACCAGCACTAAAGCAATGTTGTCAGCTAGGAAATAAAATGTTTGACTAAAGGTTTCTTCTTTGTCTAGTTACTGCGCACAGTGGCAGCAAACTTGAAATGAGAAAAGGAGTTTACACTCTTTTTTATTTTCTATTTGAAACAATCAGAAAACAAAATTAACATCTGACCTGGGATACACTAACAACTTTAGAAAACATAAACTATACAAGAAAAGGAATAAGATTAAAAGGAAAAGGGCTTAAAAAGAGTGAGTGGATGGAAAACCCTCACTGGACTTTGCGATGGTACTCAGCTGAAGACACTTCGTAATTACTGGCAGTAAAGAGGGCTCCAGGATTCTTTGCCAGGTATTTTTAGGAAATCATGCAGATAGCTCAACAATAATACCAGCGATTTCCATCAAAAAGCATGTAAGCCAACATTGCGTGAATACTTACAAATAATCTCAGAAGGTGGGGTGCACCATAAACTTGAAACATAGGCGCATCAGGGTGAGCCAAGGGGATCTCAGCACACTGGGGCCTCTCGAATTTATAGAGCAGCTGAGTGCCCATCATCACATTGAAATCCTCTTCTATTCCCACCACAACTTCATCAACCGTAGTCTACTTGTTGTGGATGTTTCCTTGAAACTTTGTAGGGGTGGAGTCTAGCCTGTTAATCTGGAGATAGCCATTGAGTAGCCAATGAGGTCTCTGCATGGGCATGGCTTTCTCCTGAGATTTCTGGAAAGTCTCACAGTATTTCCTAATTGGAGAAGGGAGACTTGTCTCTCAGTCTCCGGGACGACGTACTACTGACAAGACACGATGGCAACAACCGAGGACCGGGAGGAGCCAGAGGAGAAGGCACATGGTCTTACCCTGATGGAACCAGACCTCTGAAGCTGGAGAAGCCACATAGAGACCTCTGCCAGTGCTGAGTTGCTTCTACAACCACTGGATGCTGTTGATGGACCCTGAGCCCTGGAAGCGAGGAGCCATGCGGAGACCCCTGCCAGTGCCAGGAAGCTTCAACTGCACATGCTTCGTGAGTTAGAAGATTTTATAGACTGGTATCAGATTTATGGGCTAATGTTGTATTTATGACCTTGGACTGGATTGGGTTGGGATGCTTTCTCAATGTTCCATTACTTTTGTATATAAACCTCTCCCTTATATCCATATGCATGTCTATGAATTTGTTTTTCTAGTCTACACTGACGAACACAGATCTCCAGCAATTAGCGTACTGTTCCAGGATGGCATGGATGTTCTTCTTGGCCAGGAGTTGAAACAGCCTGATAACTACATCCCAGTCTTCAATAAACCATGGTTTTAACTCGTCAGAAATCTTCACCTTCACCTCCACACAGTTCCTGAATGCCTCCTCACCTTCCACGGTAGGATCTGCCCAGGCCTTTCTTCGGTGGTGACTGGAGTGCTTCGCTGGTACTGCAACCATCTCCATTTCCTGGTCTGAGGATCCTGAATGGGGATTCTCTGAAGAGCGGCCCCCGCCCCCAAACCCCTGTCCATCTAGTAGGAAGAGCTGGATCCAGATTCTTCTGCTGAGGACCAGTTATATTCTTTCCTGAGGTGGCCCCTCTTATCTCTCCACGCTGCTTCAAGTTGCTTTTTGGGTTTTTGGTTTTTGGTTTGAGAGCCCTTCTTTCTGGAACTCATTCAACCCTATGTTTATTCCAACCAATCATCTTCCGCCTTCTTCCCCTTTCAAGATCTTAGTGCTGTCTCAGAGGAAACTTTCTTACAGATATTCAGGGATGATTTGGAAGGGTGAGTTGTAGACCCAAGATTGTGTAATGAGGCATAGTGCTGTAAGCAGCATCAGATCTTCTGATCCTTAGTTCACAACAAACTTAGCTTTTCGGATGCTGACCTAAAATGAGAAACCAGCAGATATGTTTCACTGGTCCTCCAACCCTAGTAAAACCAGGTTTCTCTGGCAACGGATACGCAAAAGCTGACAAGTCACACTGGAGGCGAGTTTAAGCCCTCCAGCCAATCATCTTCATCTAGTCTAAGTTTTAGAAAGTTCCATAAGCAAATGATTGGATGAGAGATTACATGTAAGCAATGTAGGCGCCAGTCACAATATATTATTTTTATATGTTGTTTGACTCAGTTAAGATTTTGTTGACATTTTTTTATCTAACTTAATGAGATTTATTGATCTATAATTTTCTTTCCCAGTGGCATCTTAGCCTGGCTTTGATATCAGAGCCTACAATCCCTCCATAAAAGGAATTTAGGAGTATTTCCTCCCTTACTAAATTCTGGAATAGTTTGAATAGAAATTGTCATCTCTTATTAAGATATTTGTTATAATTGACCAGTGAAATTCTCTGGGTCAAGACTAATTTTGATTTAGAAGTTTTTTCCTTTGAATGACCTGCTTGATTCCTTCCTTTCTGATGGTCTATTCAATTTTTCCACCTCAATTTGTAAGTTTAGATTAGGGTGTGTTTCTAGAAATATGTCCATCTAGTCTAGGTTTATAATTTTGTTGGAGTATAATTCCTTATGATACTGTTATTAATTTTTTTAATTATGTTGGTTCTATTGTGATGTCATCAATTTTACCTCTTTTTAGTGTCATTTGCATCTTCTTTTCCTTTTAAAAAATTTGCCAGTGGCTTATTGATTTTACTAAGGTTTTCAAAGAACAAATTTCTGGTGTTGTTAATTCCCTCTATTGTTTTTGTTTTCTATTTCATTTATTTTTTCTCTAATATTCATTATTTCTTTATTCTGGTGACTACAGACTTATTTTACTACTCTTTTTTAATTGTTGGGAGATGTTGGGTTAAAGTGTTGGTTTTGCTTCTTTCTTCCTTTTAGATGTTTATGCTAATTGCTACGAATGGCTCTTTCCCCAGTATTAGAGCTTAAAATTCAGACACCGGTTTGCAGATAACAGTGACACTCAGAGCACAATTGCAGTGCTCCCATGTAAAACACCTCCGATTATAGCCTAACATTGAGAAAGAGTACTTTGTAGGATACATTACTTGCACTTGTAGCTAGTTTAAAATATGACAGCTTATCATTTTCTTTGTTTTGATGCACTAGTTTTTTTCCCCTTTTTAAATCTAGACTTTCCTCTGTTTTATTCTGACATTGTTCCTGGGTTGTTTTGATTTTGCATATTTTTCTATATATAAAATCCAGGATGCGTAAATCTATAGACTTAGCAACTGGCATTGGTGACAGTGTTGTGTGTGTGGGGGGGGGGGGCGGTGAGGTGGCAGGAACACTGAATGCAAGGAAGAACAAATGTCTTAAAATTGATTGTGATCCTGAGAAGAAAACAATAGGACCAATGGTTCCAGAAAGACATGATAAGAGGGGGAGGTGGGGGAACAAAGGGGTGAGACAACAAACCCAGGGACAAGGGAACAAAAACAGATGGCGAAGAGGGTGTAGAATGTCTGGTGTAGTTTGATCAAGTGCAGTGTAGCCAAGAGGAACTATTTGAAAACCGAAAGAAGGTTGAACACAATAGTGAGACAGGAGGAAAGTAAAAAGATAAAGGAAAGAACTAGGAAATAAAGGACATTTGTAGAGGTCTAAATACAGGCACATACATATGTAAATATATGTGTATATTATGGTATGGACATAGAGCTATGTACCTATATTTATATGTTAAGTATTAAGGTAGTAGAAAAACATTGGGCCTTTTCTCAAGTACTCCCTCAATACAAGAACTCTTTGTTCTAATCACCTGGCATTCTGTGATGCTTATATTCTGAACATGGTTGCTGTAAACAAAATGGGTGCATGATCAAATGTTATGAAGAAAGGTGATGGTGCCCAACTAGCAAAAATATAGCATCTGGGATCCTAAAGGTTTGAAGATAAAAAAAAGCGGCCATCTAGCTGAGAAGTAACAAAGCCCACATGGAAGAAGTACACCAGTCTGTATGCTCATGAGGTGTCAAAGGGATCAGGGATCAGGCATCAAAGACCCAGAACAAACAATCATATCAATACAAAGAAGGTGGAGGGCAGTGGAGTCCATCTGTAGTCAAATGGCCATCCCCTCACAGAAGGGTCACAAAGAAGGGAGGAAGCATCAAGGAAACATACAACATTCCTCCAGTTCTTTAATTCTCCCCACATCCACCCTCGTTCTACCTTACAAATCCAGCTCAACCAGAGCTTGTGCACCGGTACTGATAAGGGCTATTGACACACAGAATGCAGGACAGAGAAACCCCTCAGGAACAATCACAGGAATAGCAAATATGATGAGGATAGCGGGAAGGGGGGGAGATATAGGGAACCAATCACAATGAACAATGTATAACACCACCACCACCACCACCACATCCAGTGTGATGAACAACAGAAATGTCGGTGAAGGGAGACAGCAGACAGAACAGTGTATGATATGAAAATTATAATAATTTATAATTTACCAAGGGTTAATGAGAGTGGGAGTGTGGGAGAAGGAGGGAAAACAGAAGGAGCTGACACCAAGGACTCAAGTTGAAAAAAATGTTTTGAAAGGAATGATGGGGTTAGGGTTAGGGTTAGTAAGATTAAAAAAATAAAAAGAAAAGGATGATGGCAGCATATGTACAAATATGCTTCACAGAAAGGATGTATAGATTGTTATAAGAGTTGTAAGAGCACCCAATAAAATTATTTATTTTTTACTGTCGTACTGATGATTACCCAACTTTTTGAAAGTGACTGATGGACTGAAATATATGATATGTGAACTATATCTCAATAATGCTGTTAAAAATAATAAATTACTATGGCCCAAAAGTTCTAATATACTGTTTCCATTCTCATTTGATTCAAGGGATTTTTTTCATTTCATTTTGAAAATTTCATCTATTACCCCATAATTTTTAAGCAGGATATTTTCAATTCTGGTTCCAAATGCTGACTTCAATGCTGAACCCAATTAAGAAATCAAAATCGTTTTCTTCCCTTGATCTTCCTTGTGTAAATGTCTAATTTTTAACATTGTACTCAGCTGTTTTGCGGAACCTCAATGTTTTAAAATTTATTGACACATGCTTTGTGGCTTACTCTATTAAGATTGTTAGGTTTTTGTGCTAACTTGTCTGAACCAGGATTGTAAGTGATTTAGAAGTTAACACCTACTAATCTCCTACTAATGACCTAACCCAATGTAATCAAAATCAATCATTTGTAATCCTCACTAATGGAATAAGGTTAGGTTAGAATGACCCTTTCCCAGGTCCTAGTACTGATGCAATTAAATGCTCTCAGAAAAGTGGCTCATTTCCTATGTACATGGGCTCTACGGAAAAACTTACTTTTTACTGTATCTAGATTCTGCATCTGGCTCATCAACCTCCAATTTTTTTAACATCAGGCAGTGGTGGCCATTTATGATACAATTGCAGGGAGGTTCATTCAGGATGTGGTATGTTCTGAATATATCTAAAGTGTATGGAAGCTAGCGCACTTTTGCTTGTAGCTCTGGAAGCTGCATCTTGTCTTTGACCACCTGTTACATTGCCTGCCCATCCCAGGAGCCGTTGGTGGACTGATAAACTTGGATTGATTCAGCTCAGCATCTACCTGCTTTCCGTTCATCAATTCTGGCAGCTATAGAAGTCAGAAGTCTTTAACTTACATCTCACCCTAGACTTAAAGCAGACAGGACTTACCCACTTCTACAACCTGTGAGCCCTTTTTTAATAGAAATCTTTCTTTATACATACACATACAAGAATCACTGGTTTTGCACCAACACACACACTCGTGGAACCATGGTGCCATCGTGGATTACAAGTTGAACTGTTAATCACAAGTTTAACAATTTGAACCCTCCAGCCAGTCCTTGGAAAAAAGAAGAGATTTCTGATAGATTTGCAGTCTCAAAAAAGGGCAGCTTTCTAAAGTGACCAAATTTTAAGTGGGACACCATTGACCGGGGGGCGGGGTGGGAGGGGTTCTTTGATTAAAAATTTGGTCTATATGAAGCAACAAAAATTTTCATAGACTGCAAACATAGTATTGTAATGTATTTATTTTAATTTTAAAATGTCACGGGATGTTGTAAAGTTGTTAAAAAGCGGGACATCTGGTCACTTTAAATCCTAAAAGTCACTACGAGGCAAAATTTACTTAATGCCTGTTTGTGTGTCCTTGTATGTGCATATAACATACATTCAAATATTTCCAAGTAATTCTCTTCAGTTTTAACAACAGTGTTTTTAAAGTGTAAATATTTTCAGAAGTTTAAGAAATTAATGAATCCAAAAACAAGTGCAGAATTCTATGGAAAAAGCAAAAAATAGGAACATGAGTTATAATCTTTTTCTTTAAAGAAAAGGACAGACCAAATAAGATGTCTAATTGAAATATTGGATGACTAAATAGGATATTCATTATTTTAAGAGGCAAAACAAAATGTATCGATATGGAAAATGGGAGATAAGAATAATAAATTTAAAAATTAATTTGGAGGTCTAATATTAACCAAATAAGAGTTCAGAAAGACATTGGAGATGAACTTACCCAATAAATAATTCAAAAAATCCCCAAACCTGAAGGATACATGTCTTCAGAATAAAAGTGCCCAACACAATGCACACAAAAAAAGAGAATGATCACACTGAACTGATGTGCTAATGATTAATAGAACTTGGTCTGAAGCAAAACTTATATTGTGAAGAATATTGTTCTTTTCCAGCAGATCCAATTTAAATTTTGGAATTCCAGCACAGCCACTTGAGTGGAGGTTTCATTAGAATCCACTAACTGAGCCAAAGTGCTAATAAGTTCCCAGTCATAGGTCTGATGCTCGTGTGAATTATTTCAATTTATTCTGTTCACTGGCTAGTCTCTTAGCGAGTATGTCATTTAACATGAGGGGTACTTGATGAGAAAGAACAGATAGGTCAATTTTAAAATTAACTCCCCTCTATCTTGAAAATGAAATGAAAGTCCAAATACCTGTCTTACTAGAAGTTCCATATTTTCACATATAAAAAACAGTCATCCAGAGGCTAACAGACTGGTTTAGAAAACATAACCCACTGATCTACTGCCCATAGGAGACAAGTGTCAAGCTTGCAGACAAAAACAGGTTGCAAATTAAAGGCTGGAGAAAAATGTACCACACAATAGCAATGCAAAAAAAGCAGGGGCATCAATCTTAATCTTTGACAAAATTGATCTCAAGGTACAAGCCATAACAAACGACAAGGTGGGCGTTAAGTGAACAGTAGACCAAGAACCAGTGAGCATAATAAATATGTATAGACCCAATGAGAGAACTGCGAAATTCATAAATCAAGCACTCCAAAAGATGAAAAACAATTATAACAGGTGACTTTAATATACCACTCTCTGAAAAAGACTGATCACAGGGAAAGAAACGTAAGGAGGCTACAGATCTAACAGTACAATTTGTCTACTTGAATGGATGGGTATTGTCAGGGATTTCCACCCAAATGCAAAAAAAAAAAATCACATTCTTTTCAAGTCCATCTGGCAAATACTCAAAGATAGATCAAATGGTGGGACACTAGTTGAACCTGAGCACATAGAGATCATACACACTTCTCTCTCCAACCACTGTGTCATAAGGCTGGAAAGCAAGAAGAGGACGATGAAGAAAATAAGTGCAAACAATTGGAGGATAAATAACCATTGCAAAGTAAATGGATATTGGCCCAGATCAGAGATGAAATCAGAAAGTTTCTAGAAATCAATGAGAATGAAATACGACATACCAAACCTTTGGGACACAGCAAACACATTTATCAGAGGAAGGCTGATAGCAATACATGCACACATGAAAAAGGAAGAGAGGTTTATGGTTGAGGTGCTGGCACAAAACTTACACCAATTAGAGCAGAGTCAACAGAGCAATCCGACTAACAGCAAAAGGAAAGAAAAAAAATAAAATCAGAGCTGAGATTAAGGAGAGGGAAAAAAAGAAAAGAATGGAAAAATTAGTGCAGCAAAAGTTGGTTATTTGCAGGGATTAGCAAAATTGATAGACTTCTGGTGAACCAAAACAAAGAAAGGAAGGAACAAATTTCAATAGCCAGGATGAGGGATGAAATAGGGGACAGTACAGCAGGCCCTGATGAAATAAAAAATATAATTATACAATAATATGAAGGCCTGTATGCTACCAAATTCAACAAGCTGGAAGACATGGACAAATACTTGGAAAAACAATCCCTCCCTAGGCCATTCCAGATGGATGTCAAGAAACTCAGTAGAAGAAATAGACAATATTATCAAGGGATTACCAACAAAAGAATCCCCCAGGTCCAATGGCTTCACAGGAGAATTCTACCAAGAATTTAGAGAAGAACTGACACCAATCCTACACAAATTTTTCCAGGACATAGAAACAGATGGAAAACACCCAAACATTTTCTATGAAGCTAGTATAATTCTGATCCCACAATAATTGAGAACTACAGACCAATATACCTAATGAACATCAATGCAAAAACTCTCAACCAGATAATGGCCAATGAAATACAAAAGTATGTAAAACAAATAATTCTGTAAGGTCCTGTTACCTACAAGTGGGCTTTGGTTACCCAATCTGTACTCCCCCTTATTTACAATGATATAATTTTCAGTCCTTTAATGTCTGATACCTGATCACTTCATGGTCACACAGGCTGGAGTGTTCTTCCATGTGGGCTTTGTTGCTTCTGAGCTAGATGGCTGCTTGTTTACCTTAAAGCCGTTAAGACCCCAGATGCTATATCTTTTGACAGCCAGACACCATCAACTTTCTCACCACATTTGTTTATGCTCACGTTTGTCATCAGCAATCATATCATGAAGGTGAGCATCATGGAAGGGTCATGGGGAGGAGACGGGAGATGAGCCACTCAGGGTGAAGTGTAGCAATGATGAAACACACAACTTTCCTCTAGTTCTTCAATGATTCCTCTCTGACCCTCACCCTCACACACACTATGATGAGCCCAATTCTACGTTACAAATCCAGATAGGCCAGAGGATGCACACTGGTACAGATAGGAACCAGAAATATAGGAAATCCAGCACAGATGTTCCCTTTAGGACCAGATACCAGGAGGATGGAGGGAAGGTGGGGAAGCTGATTATAATGATCTACACATTGCCTCTTCCCTGGGGTACAGACAAAAGGGAAGTGGCCGAAGGGAGACATCAGACAGTGTAAGATATGACAAAATCATAATAATTTCTAAATTGTCAAGGGTTCATGAGTGAGGGAGGAGAGGAATGAGAGGAGGGAAATGAGGAGCTGATACCAGGCTTAAGTAGAAAGCAACTGCTTTGAGAATGATGATGGCAACAAATGTACAAATGTGCTTAACATACAATGAATGGATGGATGAATTGTGATAATAGATGCATGAACCCCCCAAAAATGATCTAAAAAATACAAAAACAAATAATTCACCATGACCAAGTGGGAGTCATACCAGTAACGCAGGGATAGTTCAACATATGAAAGACCATTAGTATTATTTGCCACATTTACATGAAAAATTATAAGAACCACATTTTAGTATCAATAGATGCAGAAAATTCACTCAACAACATCCAACACCTGTTCCTGTTTAAAGCACTCGAGAAGATAGGAATGGAAGGAAAATTCCTCAATATTATACAAGCTACTATATATATACTTGTATATAAGCCAAGAATTTCAGCACAATTTTAATGCAGTTTTTGTGGTAAAATTAGGTGCTTCGACTGATATTCAGCTTAGCTTATGCTTGAGTATATACAGTATGTATGAAAAACCAACAGCCATCGTGGTAATCAATGGGAAAAAGACAAGAACTATTCCATTGGAAAACTATTCTACTGAATGTCTCTTGTCCCCACTCCTATTTAACATCATACTGGAGGTCCTAGTTAACAATATAACACAAAGAAAAGACATCAAAGGTATTCATCTGGGGAAGGAGGAAGTGAAACGATCATTATATGTGGATGATATGATTTTATATACTGAAAATCCCCAAAACTTCACAAGTGAAGTGTTGAACATAATAGAGGAATATGGCAGGGTCACAAGTTACAAAATCAACAAACAGGAGTCTATCAGACTACTATATAGCTAAGACAGGATCAAAAAAGAGACTGTTAAAAAAGCAGTACCCTTTACAATAGCCAAGCACAAATTGAAGTATCTAGAGATATACCGAACTAAAAAAACACAAATGATTTGTACTAGAAAAATTACAAAACACTATTACAAGAAACCAAGAGTGACCTCAACAAATACAAGAATATCCCATGCTCGTGGATTGGAAGAATCAATATAGGAAAGGTGTCAGTTCTGCCCAAAGCACTAAAAGCATAATGCTATCATGATATGTATACAATTATTCATCTTAAAAGAACTGGAAACTGACTGCCAAGTTCATATGGAGAGGAAGGAATCACAGAATTAACAGAGAGCTCAAGAAGGACAGAGTGGGGTGGGGCACTTGCTCTACCTGATTTTAACACATATTGTAGAGCAACAGTGGTCAAAACAGTGTGATGCTGGTATAATTACAGATATTCAAGCCAATGGGAAAGAGCTGAAAACACAGAAATAAAGACATCAGATACAGACAACTGATTTTTCACAAGGGCCCAAAAATATCAAATGGGAAGTGGAAGCCCTCTTCAATAAATGGTGCTGGAAAAAAATGGATATCTATCTGCAGAAAAATGAAGCAAGACCTTACCTCTATCCATGCACAAGAATAAACACAAAATGGAACACAGACCTTGAGCTAAAACTCAAAATAATTAGGTAAAATTGGCATTAGCATTAATGAGGAAATTGGCACAAACCTGAGAACCTTGGCACAGGGAATACATAGGCTATCAGAAATAGGAAAGGACACAAAGACAGAGAAGTTACAAGCTGGCAAGTAGGAGATACTGAAGACAAAACACCCATGTATGCCAAAAGAGAGTAATAAGAGGGCCCACAAAGTGGGAAAACATCTTTAGCAATGACACAGCAGACAAAGGCCTAATTATTAAAATCTACAGTAAGTTGCCAGCTTACAATAAGAAAAAAACTAACTGCACACTAAGGAGGTGGGCAATTAACCTGATCAGAAGTTTTACAGGGGTAGAAATCTGAATTGCCAGTGAACATATGAGAAAATGTTCCTGATCTTTTGTCATTAAAAATGCAAATTAAAATGACTATAAGATGCCACCTAACACCCTCATAGATTGTCCAATTCAAAAAATCAGAAAGTACCAGAAACTTTCATCCAACGCTGGTGGACTTGTAGGTATGTACAGCCTCTATGGAAATCGATTTGGGGATATCTAAAACAGATGGAAATTGAGCTACCATAAGACCCAACAATCACCCTACTGGGCATAGAAACAAACCACGGCCAGACATCTGTGCTCCAATCTTCATCACAGCACAGTTCACAGTTGCAAGGAGTTGGAAACAACCCAAATTTCCATCAGCAGACGAATGGATCAAAAAACTGCAGTACATACATACAATGGAGTAGTATGCATCTCTAAAAAGCAGTGATGTAAGAAGCATATTGTTGCATGGGAAGAACTGGAGGAAATCATGCTAAGTGAAGTCATCCAAGGACAAAAAGACAAGTACAATATGAGTCCACTGCGGTAACCTTAAAAAAATGGGGCATAGCCACTATATCATACATCCCTGAGATGAGATCCAGCAACTACGACGGGGCCAAACCCAATCAGGGATACATACAGCAGCCAACTAAATAAGAAGGGAAACGAGAGAGAGAAAAAAGACATGGGTAGGGTGGGAGCAGGGCACTAACCTACCCCAGGGGAGGGTATTTTTTGCATCTCCACAGGAGACAGAGAGAGAAACCAGGCTTCAACCTGATGTGCCAAGATATAAATACAACATACCAGCGCATACCATGGAATCAAAAGAGAGGTTTGTGGGGACAGTCCCAATCCCAACTATGTGGACCCCTCCCCCCACCCCTCAGAAGAATGCACTTCAGAAGACAGCACTGTGGCTACAGCTTGAGGAGAGGGACTCATCTGATTAGAGCACTTGGGAGAAATGAAAAGGGATGGAGAAGAGGGGAGGGCATCATGACCCACCAAGCCCTGGGGACGATATTCCTGCTCAGAGCAGACAACGCACAGAGAGGATCATAAGGCCAGCCCCACCATGAGGCACTATGTCCCTAAACCTTAGAAATAAGGGGCACCACACTGGAGACACAGTGCGGAATTTTGCACAATCCCACCCCATCATGGTGGGACAAAACAATAAGGGAATGCAGCAGAGCAGAAAGAGGAGCAAAGTTATGAAACCCCCAGGGAATACCAAAAATTGACATTGGAGACAAAGTGTGGCACTGACATTGGAGACAGACTGGAAAACACTCATAAAGACCAAAAAATAGACCTTCAACTATTTATAGGCTTTTCCATTTTTGTCAGTGACTTGCTTTTTGTTTGTTGTTGTTTTATTGTTTTGTTGGTCTTGATTTCTTTTCTTGTTTTATTTGACTTTGCCTGGGTTTTGTGCTTATTAATGTATCTGCATGTCTATCTAGATAAGCTAGGCGAGATAAATAATTTAGAGATGAAAAGAGCAGGACCAATGGTTCTGGGGTGGGGATAGAGGGGACACCGGAGAAGGGGAGGTGGGAGAAAGGAAGGAGGAGAAAACCCACCCAGGGACAAGGGAGCAACAAATAAACTAAAATCAATGGAGAGAAAGGTGTACGATTCCTAGTGGGGCTTAATCAAGGGCAGTGTAGCAGTGAGGAATTACTAAACCCCATTTCTAAAATGAAAGTTGAACATGATGGTGGGGCAAGGGAAAAGCAAAAGGAAATAGAGGAAAGAACCAGGAGGCAAAGGACATTTATAGAAGTCTAAATACAGTCATGTATATATGTAAATATATATATGCAACAAGAGGGGAATAGAACTATGTACTCATATCTACATGTTAAGATTTAAGGTTGCAGAGACATTGGGCCTCGACTTAAGTACTCGCTCAACACAAGAACACTTTGTTCTAATAATCTGGCATTATGTGATGCTCAACTTCCCGACACAATTGCTGAAGACAAAATGGAAGCATAAGCAAATGTGGTGAAGAAAGCTATCAAAAGGTATAGTGTCTGGGTTCTTAGATACACAAGCAGCCATCTAGCTGAGACCCAACAAGCCCACATGGAAGAAGAACACCAGCCTGTATGATCATGAGATGCCGATGGGAGCAGGCGTCAGGTATCTAAGGCCCATAAAAAAATCACATCCAATGTGAATGGAGGTGGGTGATGGAGTGCAGACCCAATGACCATCTGTAGACAATTGGACATATCCTCACAGAGGGGTAACAGGGAAGAGATATGCCAGTCAGGGTGCAGTATAGCACCAATGAAACACACATTTTTCCTCTAGTTCTTTGGTGTTTCCTTCCCCCCACAATTCAGACCTCAATTCTATCTTACAAATCCATTTAGACTAGAACATGCACACTGCTACAGATAAGAGACCAAAACACAGGGAATCCAGGATAGATAAACCCCACTGGGCCAACAATGAGAGTAGAGATAACAGGAGGATTAAGGTATGGTGGGGGAATCAATCACAAGGATAAGTCTATAGGCCCCTTCTAGGGGGACAGCAATGGAAAAGTAGACGAGGGGCAATGGAGGACAATGCAAGATATGAAAATAATAATCTATGACTTATCAAGGCTTCATGAAGGAGAAAGGGGGAGGCGGGAGGAGAAGAAATGGGGAGCTGATATCAGGGACTCAAGTGGAAAGAGAATGCTTTGAAAAAGATGATGGCAGCATATGTGCAAATGTGCTTGACACACTGGAGGAATGTATGGATTGTGACAAGAGATGTATGAACCTCCTATAAAAGTATTTTTAAAAATATGTAGATAAGATGACCTACTTGATGAAAATATGGAAGACTGAAAGCACTGGGCAAGGGTCAAAGATGTCATGATATACACAACATAAAGTAAAGGGATGGGGGAAAAGCAGCCTTCTTGACTGACTAAAATACTTACAAATTCGCCTAGGCTGATTGTGGGTCTTGAAATATTTTATGGAGAAGGAAATTATTTGGTTTTCTGTGTTTTAAGGTGATTTTCTGGTCTTCTTTATTCAAGTAAATATTCACGCAAGAGCCCAAAAGTAATTTTCACACCAGTATTTCCAGGCACATGAATTTTATATGCCAGTCAGACTTATTGTAATAGGAATGGAGTGAATTAAGTCAGCTGTTTCTAGAATTTAGAATCTAGGTATTTGTGATTGATTTTACAAAGCACCTTGGAGACTATTCGTTTATCTCCCACTGTTCTCAGTTTTAAAAAAAATCAAGCTCCTTGGCCAGGCACATGTTATTTTCCATCTAGCATTGGCACCTTCTGCTGCACATGTGCTTTTCACCCAAATTGCTTGACTTTACCACGTTCCACTGACTTTTTCTCCCCACAGTTACTCTTTTTTGTCAAAATATCTCTGAACAACCCTTTTCTTACCCTGTCTCTCCCTTTTATGCACACATTCTAATGAATCTTTTGGTTATATCCAGAAGGCTTATTTAAAAGGAGAACATATCAGCAGGAGGAAATCATCTCTCATTCAAGATTTTTCTCTTATTTCATTCTCTAATCTATTTATCTTGGCAATACTTTTTTTGCTTTCAACCATGACTATTAATCAAGCTATAGGGTGAAGCAATGAAGGAACCTATTCACCTATGTCTCAGTTTTATCCTTTGTAAAATGTAGTCACTGAATTACTCACAGCCAATCCTTCTTAAACATAGCTTTTTTCTCATTGGTCTCTCTCTAAGCACTCTGAGTAGAGACCTCTTTGTAAAATAAAGAAACTGATGGGCAGGGCCTCATCATGATTTGACAAGGATCACATGACTGGTCTATGGCATTCAGAAATAGATTGGTAAACTCTGTATACCAGGTCTTCCCACTCAGTTGTAGATCACTTAATCTCAGATTTAAGCATAATATCTTGCCTTAGTCTCCTTGCAATAGTAAGTCACTTTATTGTTTCTGGCAAGAAAGTAAGGAAAATGAAAACTAATACAGCAGTTGAAAGTTAAATCTCTTTAACAGACTAAGCTTTTAAAAACTCACTATTTTTCCAAATTCCTGCTTATGAATCCCAGACTTGTTCTTACTTGAAGACTATATGAAAAATTATTAGTTTGTCTTCTCTTAAGGCAATTATTCCTCCTGTAGAGTGAAGAATCCTGGAAAATGAATGAAGAGACCCAGGTTCTTGTCCCAGCCGGGTCACTAACTAGTTATCTAACTTTGGGCAAGTTGTTTCATGATTCTGGCATTCAATTTTCCTATATGTAAAAAAAGATTGTTGGAGTAAAAGTTATCTGAGTTCTAACTTTCCTGGATGCTGTGATCAATTTTTTAGAAATCTCTGTAGATGAACACATGAAGTAACTAGGGAAGTGGGAAAAGAGATTGTTCAAGTCAAAGAAAAATCAAAGGAAACTTGAGGCTTAGAAGTACAACACCATATAATTAATTCAGGAAAGGATTTAGATACATTTTAATATAGGTCAATCATTTTACTGAGAATCACAGACCAGAACTAGAGAATAGGAATAGCCCGAGGGAAGTTGTTAAAATTAAGATTCCTTGACATCATCTTTGAGATTGTAGTTTAGTAATTGTTGACCACCAATCTGTATATATGGGATAGGGATCTATATAATATTCATTTATGATATGGTAGAAAAGACTTTGGAAGAACTCAGGTCCCAGGTGTAAGAGATTCACTCTACCCAGCCTTTCTCATTAAAGATACAGCTATACCTCAAAAGGATTACACCTTGTAATAGTGATATCATATAATCTCTATCCTTTTGTGTGATTGAGTAATTTCATGCAGTATAATGTTCTCCAGGTTCATACATGCCATTAAGTGCTTTTTTGGTGATGTATAGTATTCCATGTGGGCAAGGTGTGTTTCCAAAGATGATACAACAGTAGTTGAAAATATCACTACCAGAGACCCAGTTGGTACATATACAGGTCTATTATGAACTAAACATTTTTAACCATATCTCTGGCTTTGGATAGCTTCAACAAAGTTCTTTCAATAATATACTTATCTTCATCTTACCAGGGTGCCTCTTAAAAACTAATGATAATAGAGAAATCTGAGACTATATGTTGAGCCAGTTAAACTTGAGAAGAGAGGTCAACTCGGAAGAATATGGCTACTATTTTTATCCCCAAAAGATAATCTTGATAGATTTTTCTCAAAGAATTGGGGGGGGGCAACTTGGAGACCTATTATGAAGTAGTTTTAGAAAAATTAAAAATTATATTGGTGAGAAACAGGCCAGGTAACTTGTGAAGAGGATTTTTTTCCACCACTAGAGTTCACCTGCTCATTTTTCAAGTGTAGGAAGGGCTTTCTTGCTAGAGTTCAATAGGAAACTTCCCTATTCACTATCCACCCTATGCCCCCATCCCTGAACTTGCTTTAACATCTTCCTTTTGTTCCTGAAACTCAAAGAACATTTAAGAAAAATATGATTTTGGTCATGTCAGGAAGTCTAACCTGCCATTTTGAGGTGGACTATATGTAACAGAATTCTTTGGGGAACCTTAGGATCTAACCATTAGAGAGAGAAATGTTGCCTTCAGTAGTGTACAGACTTATTTGAAGGCTATGGAGAGAAATAATAGCTTCACATATTGTGTGACATTCAGTTGATTCTGACACTTGTTGGTGAGTACCATTGAGTTGGCTCTGAATTATAGGAACCTTAGGTACAACACAGAGATATGCTGCCTGAATCAGTGCCGTCCTCAACTGTTCCTATGTTTGAACCAAGGGTTGCAAGCACTGTGTCAATCCATTTTGTTCATGCATTTTCTCTTTTTTGCTGTTTCTCTGCTTTACCAAACATGATGCCATTTTCCAGGAACTTATTTCTCCTGGCACTCTATGCACAAGTACTTGAGATAAAGTCTCCCCTATCCTTATTTCTAAGGAGCATTCTGGCTGTCCCTCTTTCAAGACATGTTCTTTTGGCAGTCCATGGTATTTTCTGTATTCTTCACCAGCACCATAATGCAAATGCATCAATTCTTCTTACATCTTCCTTATTCAATGTGCAAATTTCGCATGTACATAAGGCAACTGAAAATACTATGGCTTGGGTCAGGCGCACCTTAGTCCTCAAAGTGTCATTGTTGTTTTTCAACATGTAAACGAGGTCTTGTGCAGCATATATACCTTATGAAATGTGTGGCTTGATTTCTTGACTGTTTCCATAAGCATTGATTGTGGATCCAAGAAAGGCAAAATTCTTGAATATTTCAACTTTTCTCTGGTTATCATGATGTTACCTCTTGATCCAGTTATGAGAATTTTGCTTTCTTTCTATTGATTTGCAATCCATACTGAAGGCTGCAATCTTCATTAACAAGTGCTTTAAACTCCCTCACTTTGAGCAAGCAAGGCTGTGTGATCTGCATTTTGAAGTTTGTTAATAAGACTCCCTCCATTCGTAGCGCAATATTCTTCTTCAGATACTGCAACTTCTCTGATTTGCTCCACATGCAGGTTAAATAAGTATGGTGGGAGGATACAACCTTCACATACACTTTTCCTGATTTTATGTAGTGTTCTCTTGTACTGCTGCAACTGTTCTGGGATGGTGTTCAGTAAAATATCACATGCACATGATATTAACAACATTGATCTATAATTTGTATGTTCTATTGGGTCACCATTGTTTGGAGTGGGCACAAACCAGATTTCTTCTAACCAGCTGGCCAAGGAGCTGCCATATGAAATTTTCTGGCATATAGACCTGTAAGTGTTGCTAGTGCTTCTTTGGTTGTTGAAACATTTAAATTGGTATTCCATTAATTTATGGAGCATTTTTTTTGCTAATGCCTCCAGTGAAACTTGGATTTCCTCCCTTAATACAATTGGTACAGATTGTTGAATATTGACTAGTAGGTACAGTGATTCTGTGAATTCTTTCCATATTCTTTTGATGCTTCCTGCATCATTCAGTGTTTTGCCTACACAATCTTTCAATGTTGCAACTACAGAATTGTATTTTTTCTTGAGTTCTTTCAGCTAAACTTTCCTAAAAGTATTCTTCCTTTTTCAGTTTTCTAACTCTAGGTCTTTGGACATTTGATTATAATACTTTACTTTGTGTTTTGAACTACTCTTTGAAGTTTTCTCTTCAGCTCATTAACATCATTTCTTCCATTTGCCCTACTCTAAGATTAAGAGCAAGTTTCAGAGTCTTTTCTCACATCCACTGTGCTCCTCTCTTACTTTTCTTTTTATTGCCTTTTACTTTCTTCTTGTGTTGTGTTCCTGATGTAATCTCACAACTCATCGAATTTTCTGTCACTAGTGTTCAGTGCATTAAGTCTGTTCTTGAGATGTTATTTAACTTTCTTCAGTTTCAACCAAAACTTGCATATGAGCAAATCTGTTCCACAGTTGGTCCCTGGCCACATTTTAGTTACTGATATTGAACTTCTCCACCATCAATTGATGCAGTCAATTTGCTTTCTGTGTTAGGCCAGATTGACTAAAGAAACAAATTCAGACACTCATATGTGTGTCAGAGAGAGCTTTATATAGAAGAGTAATTGTACATTGAGAAAACATCCCAGCCCAATCCAGATCAGGTGTATAAATCTGATATTATCCCATATGTCTGATCCTAGTTTATAAGTTCCTCTTCAGACTCACGCAGCACATGCAATGATGCCGAATGCAGGAAGATTACTGGCTAGGGGGGGAAAGTTTTGTAGATCCAGTGTCAGTGGAAGCATCTCAGTGCTAATGTGGGTCTCCACTTGACTTCCCCAGCTCTCTTGAGTATGGCTCCTCTACAGGAAGGTGAAACAGGGAAAGAGAAAGAGCTCTTCCATGTCTCAGCAATTCCCCGTTTGGCTTGTCAACAGGAAAACAAGATAGAGAGAGAGAGAGGAAGTTCCCAGATTCCTCATGAGAAGCCGACACCCACAAGGAGACATCATCACATTATAACCTGAATGACAGTCTAGATTACACCCCTATACTTATCTATGAAGTTGACATGAAACCATGTAACTACTATAATTTCTGTGACTTTCATTTGGAAAAAAATCAATGTGTATAGTACCTGTCTGAGCTGTTAAAGAAGATGCTTGCAGTGAAGAAGTCTGTGTTTTGCAATTTTTCTCTTATGGGATCTCCAGTTTCATTTCCACCATCAAGGGCATATTTTTAAAATCATTCTATTGGGGACTCATACATCACGTTTCACAATACATAAATACATATACTGTGCCAAGCACATTCACATTCACGTGCCTGCTGCTGTTATCATTCTCCAAATATCCACTTTTCCACTTAAGCCCTTGATATCAGCTTCTCTTCTTTTCCCCATCGTCCTTGCTCCCCCTGCCCCCACAAACCCTCAATACTTTATAAAGTATTATTGTTTTGTCATATCTTACACTGCCCGACATCTCCCCTCGCCCACTCCTCCAATGTCTGTCCTCCAGATAGGAGGTTATTTGTAGATCCTTGTACTTGGCTCCCTCTCTCTATACCACATATTGATCTTTGTTCTTTAATGCCTGATACCTGATTCTTTCAACACCTCATGGTCGCACAGGTTGGTGTGCTTCTTTTATGGTGGATTTTGTTGCTTCTGAGCTAGATGACTGCATGTTTACCCTCAAGCCTTTAAGACCCCAAACACTCTATCTTTTCATAGCCAGGCACCATCAGCTTTCTTCACCACTCTTGCTGATGCCCCCACATGTCCTCATTGATCACCTCAGGAAGGTGAGTACACAGTGATATCTTTTTTTTCTGTTTGATGCCTGTGACCTAATCCTTTCATCACCTCGCTGCCACACTGGCTGGTGTGCTTCTTCCATGTGGGCATGGCCACTTCTCAGCTAGGTGGTCTTTTGTTTATCTTCAGGTTTTCAAGACCCCAGATGCTATATCCTTTGATATCTGGGTGACATCAACTTTCTTCACCATATTTGGTTATGCACCCATTTTACTTCAGTGATCATATTGAGTCAATGAGCATCATGGAATACCAGATTTATTGAACAAAGTGTTCTTGCATTGAGGGAGCACCTGGGTGAGGGCCCAAGGTTCATTTGCTACCTTAGTATTGAACCTATAAATATATGTTCTTAGATTTATTTCCTCCTTATCATAAATAATTATTTTATGTAGGTCCGTGTCTGTGTTTAGACCTCTGCAATTGCCCTTTGCCTTCTAGCTCCTCTATTTCTTTCTATCTTCCTCCTGTCCCACCATCATGCTCCGCCTTCATTTGAGTTTCAGTACTTCCTCTTAGTTACATTGCCTTTGCTTAAGCCCTACCAGACCTCCCACACCTTCCTTGCCACCGATTCTGGACCACTTGTTGTTTCCCCATCTATGAATATGTCCATGCCCTCTTTCTCGCTTGCCCTTCCCCCATGCCCCCCAGGAACCATCGGAACCATCTCCTCCCAACTGCCCAATCAAGAGTGCTCCCTTCTGGATTCAGTTCATTTTAGGGGGTCAGTCCGCATTGCTTCCCCACCATGTGACCCCTGAAATGTCCTCTGTCACTATCTTCTTCAGTAGGGAGGCAGTGTGATATGTCTTGTTGTTTTGCCGTCTTTTCTGTGACCCTTTAGGTCCCTGCAGAGGCATAGTCCTCTACGCATCATGGGCCAGCGTGGGACTGGACCAACTCTCTTTCTCTTCCTTCCTTATTAAGGGCATATTTTTCAGCTACTGCATTTTTCTCCTTTTTTTGCGAATCTTTACATTCCATTCACCAATAATTATCAATATAACTTGATTGAATGTTTGAACTATATCAAACTGACTAAATAACATCAAACTCAGTCCCATAAAGTTGATTCTGAATGATGGCAGTGTATGGGGTTACACATTAGATCAAACAGTCAACAGTTCAAAACTACCAGCCACTCCTCAAGATCTCATACAGAGTTCCAGTGTCAGAAACCCACAGGGGAAGTTCTACTCTGTCCTACCAGGTCACTTTTGGTTTCAGACTGAAGATGGCAAAATCCTTTAGGTTTATTTCCTCACTAATTTTATTTGTTAGCGCAGAAGGTTGAATTTGAATAATTTGAATAATTGACTGAATTCCCTTATATACATGTAGATATTACCCTATCACAGACAGCACTATTGATCTTGAAATGTCTCTTTTGATAATGAATCTAACACATTCCTCTTGAATCTGTCATTCCTAGCATAGCAAACCATATTCCCTTAGCACTACATTTCAGTTACAACTACGAGGCTATTGATCTTCATGTGTCCCATTTCATTTATGATGACTTCTAATTTTCTTAGATTCTGTGTCAGTCCGGGTAGACTAGAGGAGCAAATTCAATAGACATGCATATGGATATAAGGAGTGGGTTTATATTCAAGAGGAACAGGACATTGAGAAAACATCCCAGCCCAGTTCAGCTCAAAGTCACAAGTCCGATACTAACCCATATGCCCAAAATCAGTCCATAAAGTCTCCTTCTGACTCATGAAGTCACAGGTGAGTGGGTACAGAGTCCTGGCACTGACAGGGGTCTCCCCATGGCTCCTCACTTCCAGGGCTCAGGGTCCATCAACAGCATCCCATGGTGGCAGAAGTAACTCATCACTGGCAGAAGCCTCCATGTGGCTCATCAGGGCAAAGCCGTGTGGTTTCTCCACCAGCTATACTCCAGCATCCCAGACGCTGCCATTCTGTGTTGCCTGTGATTAATCAATCATCTCTGAGACTAACTCCCAACAACTGGGGAAGATAGCATCTCATCTTCACGAGGGAAATATCGCAAGATTTCCCAGGAGTCTCAGGTGAAAGCCATCCCACATAGAGGCCTCATCGGCTACTCAATGGCTTTCTCCAGATTAACAGGCCAGACTCCACCCCTATGTATCAATCATAAAATTAACATAAGCACATGACTGCCACAGATTCACACTTTGTAAATTCCAAGTTCTGATTATTAATATATATTTTCAGGTATTTTTTCTCATTTTGACTCATGCCACATCAACAAATGAAGGTCCCAAAGGCTTTTGTCTTGAAGACTAGCTCCATTCATATCATTACAATCATCTCAACTTTAAAAGGAAGCTAATTTTCCACCATATTTTTAGTGCCTTCTTGGCCTGGTGGGAAGGGGGGGGGCTCACCTCAGTATTTTCTCTCACAATGTCCTGCTGCTACTTATGAGGTTTGCAGCATCTGAAAATGTCTGCTGCTATCCATAAGGTTTTCAGTGGGTAATTCCTCCAAAGTGGACAGTACTTGACTTCTTTGCTAGTATGTTCTTATTCTAGAAGCTCTGCTGAAGCATATTCACTTTGAGTGACCCTGCTGGCATTGAAATACCAGTGACATAGCTTCCAGCATCATAGCAACGTACAAGGCACCCCAGTACAAAAACAACCTGACAGACAAGTCAATGCAAAGTAGAGAATGAAACCTTAAATTGGTGGATGATAATAAGCAAGAAAAACTACAACTTAATGTAATGGAAACAACAAGGAATCTAATATAAACATTATGAGAATATAGTACATGAGAGACAAGAAAACAGACACTAGCCTGTCTGCAGTTGTCTAGTTCATTTTGAAAATATTTGGGGGAAAAAGACAGAAAAACATCCTCCAATTTAATGACACATAGTGAGCCTATGTAACAGAGTGAAATGTTCTATAGATTTTCTTGGCTGTGCAATCTTTATGGGAGAATATGCCTGGTCTTTTCTTCCACAGAGATGCTGGTAGGTTTGAACCACCCACTTTTCAGTTAGCAGCTGAGCATTTAACTGGAGCACCACCAGGGTTCCTTATCCATGAAGTAAGTGCAAGCCAGACTACAATGAGATGACGCTTCATACACAATAAGTTGACTATTATTTTTAAAGTAGGAGAGTTCTGGGAAGCTGGTGGTACAAACCATTCTTCCAATCCACCAGCCCCCACCTACCACAAATGAAACCGTGCTCGATTTTGAAGAAGTCTGGGTGAGGAAGCAGGAAAAAGAGAAATAGAGAACTTCAGACAGGCCAGAGTCAACCAATGAGCAATAAATGACATGTGATAGGAAAATTGCTTCTCCTATCATTCCCTCACCCTTTCCCAAATTCCTCAGCCATCTGGGCCACTTACTGTTGTGAGAAAGACAGGAGCTCAAGTTTCATCTCTAAGTTAATAAAATAGATCTCCCTGGAGGTCCATTTGAAGTGTGCCAGCAACTTCCACACGCAGACACAGTCAATGGCAAGCCTGCTGTGAATCACTAAAGAAATCCCATGCAGTGGAGTTGCTCTTGCAGGCAACACTTCACCTGTCCCACCCCCACCCCCTCTGCTCACACACCTCCTTGATGCTCAATAAGGATTAATCTGCTTGCACTTTACAGTCCGTGGTAAGGATTAATAACTGAGTACACTCTGTGCTAAGAAGCCAGATCTTGAATCAAGGATGCACTCCCACCAGTGTATAGCAGGGATCTCTGACAACAACAAAGCAGACCTTCATTTGGGATCTGGTGAGATCCCTTGCCTAACCTGATATTTGTTGGGGGTCAGGCTATTCCAAACAGTTACAGCAGCCCCTGAAGTTGAGTATGCTCCCACATTCAACATGTTCCTGTCTCCTGTTTCATCCCACAGCTCAAGTCTCTAAACTCAACAAGCTTGGAATCAATTTAGGGATGTTTGCTCCTCCTTCCATTCAGTGCTACGAACTACTGACCAAGGGAACAAATGATCCTATCTGCTCCCATAAATGTTTACAACCTCAATAGCCTAAAGTGACCAGATGTCCCACTTTTTAACAATTTAACAAAGTCCCTTGGCGTTTTAAAATTAAAATAAATATATTGCAATACTATTTTTGAATTCTATGGACATTTTTGTTGCTCCACATATATCAAATTTTAAATCAAGAACTCCCTCTTCCCCACCCCCTCCCCACATGCCACGCTCCGCAAGTCAATGGTGTTCCACTTAAAATCTGGTCACTTTACCCCATATAGGCTATATAGGGTCTCTATTAGATGCCACTTGATGACCATGGCCTTGATTGGTTTGTTTTTTTTAATAAGGAAGCCTGGTGACCTCGGGGTTAAAGTAATTAACTTGTTACTAGTTAAAGGTAATTAGCTTGAAACCAGTAGCCACAGCCCTGAAGACAAATGTCATGGCTTGTGTCTGGAGAGATTCACAGCCTGGGAAACTCTATCCTGCCTATAAGGTCAAACATGTCTGTGAGTCAGCTGTGAGTTGACGCCAGTGGTTTGGGTTTACTTTTGATAAATTATATACCAGTGAGAATGTCATTATTTTATAATGAAAAAAATGTGAACATTCTTACCATACTAAAATACTTTCTGGTGTTCAAGCATTCCAGTATTGTTCATATTGTCAGACATTTGTCCGTGATTTTCTTTCTACCTGGAACACTGTCTCCCCAGACACTTTTGCCTGACTAATCATGTTGCAAGTCTCAATTTCTTCATCATTTTCACTTGAAATCTGCTTTGAGTGTGTTTTTTTTCCTTATAATCTTACAAAGGCAGATTAAGTGTCCTCTGTAGTGCTGCCTAGTACCCTGTTTCACCTTCAGATAATATTTGCCACATACTAAGCAGGGATACTTGGTATATTTTTCTCTCGCTCACTACACTACACTATACACTGGAGTACACTCAGTCAGAATTCAAATTGTATGGAATTTATTAATTCATTGATAAGCATGCATTATTGAAAATCCAATTCACTGGAGTCCAAAGGGAAAAATAGAGAAATATGGCAGAGAGTATAGGAGGGAGCAAATGAAAGACAATTTGGAGATTTTATTTTGCTTTGGAAAGAGAGAGAATGTGTGTATGTGTGTGTCTGATCCAGTTACGGACTAGATAGGAAGTTAGAAAGAAAGAAGAAAAACTAGACTGTTTGGGGGAACAGGAGATGTGGTTAATTGATCTGTCCTAACTTGTTTCTCCCTAGCACCATGTTCCACCAACAATGGCCTACTCCTGCCCCAATTCCAAACACACACTCACACACCTATACAACTCTGCTCATGCCAGTCTGACAATGTTCTCCCAGGGCTTCCAAGCCAAATCTTGTTTTTCACAGTCTTTTGCCATGATAAAGTCATTTGGCACAATTCACCACCACTCTCTTTGTCAAAGGCACTTTGGGGTGCTCACTGCTTTTCTCCAGTTTTCCCCAACTACTCTCATGGGCAAACTCCTCCTTCTCCATCACCTCACTGCTAAAGCAGGCATTTCTACAATAGACTCTGGCCAGTCATGGATGGATGGGCACAGGACTGCTAACCAGAAGCTACGGCTAGAGGGCCAATGCAAGCCAGGATACAAAAAGACAGTAAAGAAACCACTAGGAAGTTCCAAGGAAATGGGGAAATGTGGCCCAAGAATTCTATACCCTTTCATTTTGTCTTTAAATTGGCAGATCTTCTCAAGCATGCAAAAATACAAGCCATACAGCACCCAAGAGTATTTCATTAAAAAGTAACAACTGAAAAATGATAAGACCTGGACAACATAGAGACACATCAAAATAAACAATTCATGAAGAAAGAAGCTACAAAAAAACCCCTCATGATCAGCATTGTTTAGGTTCATTTAAACACAGAAACAAGACTGAATGACTTAAAGGATTCTAGGTAGAAAACAGAAAATAAATGCTACGCACTATGAGAAAGTGAAAATAATATGGCTGACAAAATCAGCACGTAGGATTGTGAGCTCAGGGGAGTTTATTCTCCCATATTTCCCAAGTGTTCATTTCTTCATATTGATAGTACTATCCAGAGGAGGACATCATGCTTGATAACATAGAGGGGCAGTGAGAAAGAGGAAGGAAAGCCCTCCACAAGGTGGATCTAACATGGCACAATTTGACACTTGGCCAGTTGACCTCCCTCTTGACCCAACTAGAATTTTTTCTCAGTTCAAGTATTTCTTGGTTGTTCCACAACAAAAACTTGTTCTCTGGATTTGGAATATTGATGGTGGTCTTTTCTTTCTTACTCTTTATTTGTAATTTTATCTTTATATTATGATTACTTTCTCTTGTCATTTTATTATGTTTTTGTAATTTATTGTTTCTTTTGAGTCAGTTTGCGAAACACAGACAAAGTACATGCATGGAGATAATTACTGATGTGATGGCTAAATGTGGCATGGGGAGCGGAGATGGTTGGGGAATTTGAGAGCAAACAATGAATTCAGAAGGGAGAAGGAAGCACTAGAATTGATTGTGATGATAACACATTGCAGATGGATCCCGAATTTATCCAGTCTTTAATATGTGAACTTGCAGATGGGTTTTGGATCTCCACTATTTCCCCACCCCTTCACATTTAGTTGCTTGGTTTTTAACTTCTTGTTTTTAAAGTATTTGGTCTTTATGTGTTAAGAGAGATTTAACCATTGAAGTGTATGATATGTGGATACTATATCAAGAAAACTACTTTTAAAATTGTCCCACACACTTTTTGAAATCCCTTTCTATTTATGGTACCAGATGGGGTACTCCCCCAAAAAAATAAAGCCCAGATTTTATTTTAAAACTTATGTCCTTAATTTCTTTTCTTTTTTTTTTTTTTTTTACAAAACAACCGTATCACCTTCAAAGTACTCTCCATTATACTTAAAACATTTGTCAAATCTGCTATTTTATTCTTGGAAACATTTTTCAGACTCCTCTTTTTGGATGGCATCTCCCTCATATTTTTATTCACTTCTTCCTCATCATCAAATCACTGTCATTTCATGTCCCTCTACATTTGTGGAAACAAAAAGAAGTCCCACTGAGTGAAGTCAGGTGAGCAAGGTGCATGGAGTAAGAAAGTTATGCTGGGTTTTGCTAAAAGCTGGCACACTGAGATGGCCAAGTGAGCAGATGCATTATCGTAGTGGCAAAAGCAGTCCCCCGTCTGCCACAAATCAGGTCTTTTTGTCGCAAACTCTTATGCAATCTTTGCAGAACCTCTAAATAGATAACTTGATTAATGATCTGAACTGGTGGAAAAAACTCCAAATGCACTATGAGTAGACATTTTCACCTGTTTGGAAAGTTGGCAGACACCCAGAATGAGCTTTGTCATCAATTGACATTTCACCTTTTTAAAATGAATAAATCACTCGTACACTTCTGTATTCAGCATTACAACAGTTTCTCCAGAATTTTTACTGAGCAGGAGACAAAATTTCACAGCTGCACACTGTTCTCTTAAATTGGTCACCACAATAAACAAGGTTTGAGTAAAATTGCTTTTGGAAAAATATTCGCTGTGACCAGAGAAAATCTTCCCTGGTGACACCACTGCATGCACTAACTCAGAGAGAGTTGCTCAATGCTAACCAAGTAGGAAAAATGAATACTGTGAAAACTCTGCTCTGCCCAGTGCAATTTTGGTCAGGTTTCTGTGGGCATTTTTGTGGGGTACCTCCTAATATTAAATCATTTACTCCTCACAACAACCCCTCAAAGTGCTGTTAAATCCACATTCTATGGATGAGCACATAACCAAGGCACATAAAGATGAAATAATTTTATCACTTTCACATAACTAGTAAGTGACAAAGACTATGTAAACTCAGGTAGTGATCTTCAGAACCCTTACTCTTAGCGACTTCCCCGGGAATCAGTCAATCAATAAAAAATTGAAACATGAGAATAAAAATGTAATGACTGTACCTCTTTGGTTTTTCAATTCTTTGATCTTACCTTTAAAATAGTCTTTCAGAAACAACTGTTTCTTACAAAAGATGAGACATTTATCTATAGTGCTTCTATTCCTTTATTTTAATTTTTTATTTTTCTCTTGTTCAATTTCAATTATTTTTAAATTTTAGATATATTATAAGTAACACATAGTATTTTTATAATTTTTGTTTATTAGTTCTATATAATAAAAGAGATGCCTGGAATAATGTGCATTAGTTATAAAAAATCCTCATTTAGTAAGGGTTATTAAATGCTTATTACCTACCACTTAAATGGATTGCTTCATTTTATTTTCTGAACACTTTCATCATACATATCATTTTTATGCTTCTTTGGCAGATACTGAAGCTAAGGCACAATATTTGTTATTACTGAGTGGTACAGCTTTGGAGGATTTTTTCGCTTTTCTATACTGTTTGATTATTTTGTGTGAGCTCATGTCTTTTTACATGAAAAACCATACTGAAATCATGTATTCACATAATATGACATATCCTTGGGGAATATTCTAGAGAAGGAAACCAAAAAAAAGACACAGTCATTGAGTTGATTCTGACTCATAGGTACTGTGGTAGTTACAGAATCTGGTGTCAATTCAAGGATTAAGGGTGAAGGGGTGGAGTCTAGCCCATCAATCTAGGAGTCTGCTTTTCCCAAAGCAAGACCTATGAGAAATTTGTGAGTTATTTTTAGACTCTCCTTTTCTTACTCACTATAGCCAATCTGTCACCAAGTATATGCTACTCCTAAAACATACCTCATACCTATCTACTTCTTTGCATTACCACTTACCTAGTTCAAGTCATTGGAGTCATTTTAATTTACCTTCTATTGGGTCACCCCTATAGTCACAACAATGAATTTCCTTGTCCTTAAATTTCACTTCAAACCCCTTACCACAGCCCTTGTAGCAGAAATCATAAGATTCCAGACCAATCTGCTTCAGCTTTGTTAGCAGTTGTCATAGGTTGAGTTGAAAAGAAATTCTGTCCAGATTACAATAGAACTAAGGTGGTCATCAAAACCAGTTCCAGTTAATAAAGTAAGTGTAAAGCTAGAGAATAGGGCTTCAGAGAAAGCAGCTGATTACTTTTCTCAATGAAAGGAGACAATAAACTCCCTCTATCACATGCCTTCTGACTTTTGCTCTGCTCCCTTTATTTTGTCTGGAGGTGGAAGCCTCAAGATGCAACACACATGCTCAAAAGATCACCAAACAGAAAAATAGAAGTACTGTTATCTGTACTTACACCAACTCTCACCTGCGCAATTTGAGGATCCCTTTATGCAAGAGAAAGAAAACCCTTATTTGGTTGAACCATCATAATTTGTTTTTTTAATAGTCAGTAAAAACAGTCATAAAACATACATTTGTGTATGATATGGAACTTAACTGCCTCTTCAGTCTTCTTTCAAGAAACTACCCCGGGTTCACTATATTACAATGGCACTGATATTCCTAATAGTCTTGGAACACTTTAACCCCTTTTCTGCTGCAGGATATTTGTATGGAATCATTTTTACCCCTGCTCTTTACTGGCTAACTCCTCCGCATTATTCAGGTCTGAGAGTATCTTCTTATCATGCCCTTCTATAGCCCTCCATCCAAATTACGTGCTTTTGTAGCACCCTGCTCTTTTACTTCTTCGTGTGTTTCATTTTTCATTTAAGGGATTATTTTATTGCAATTTAAGGCCTACCTTCCTAACTAAGGTCTTATCTCTATGAACTCAGAAAATGTTCATATTATTTGCTACTAAATATATATCTAAGCCCAATTACAGAGCCTGTCATATAAGAGGGATTGAGAAAATAAGTGTTAATGAAAGAATAAACCTATCGAAATGTCATGAGCTTCATGACATTTCCTCTGCTCTACTGAATTAGAATTAATCATTTCTCCTTTTATGCTTCCACAGCATATTATTCGGACCTCTATTTTAATTCAATTCTATTCAACAAATAAGGCATGATTTTAAGGATCTTAAGGTATATTCAGGAGAAAATATATACAAAAATGAATTATAGTACAGTGTATAGTGCACAAGAATCAAAGAGCAAACAAGATACAAAATTAAAATGAGGATGAGTGATTAAAGCAAGTACAGTGGTAGAGAGACCAGTGGAACCCTACAGGAGGAGACTGCATGTAGGCAGCATTCTGTAGGCTAAGTGGGAATTTTCCAGGTAGTCAAAGAATGAAAAGGAAATTTGGGCAAAATAAATGGCATGTGAAAATTCCCCGTGGTGCAAAAAACAGTGTGCTCACTATCAATAGAGCATAAAGTGTGAGAAAAAACATCAAAGGCATAATGTGAATAATATTGTTGAGAAATATTTGATCCTGTAAACATAGAATCTTCCATGAGACTGTAACCATAACTTTTCTTTCTTTATTTTTAAAATATTGGCAATGGAATTGTACAACAAATCAAATCGTGACTCACATCATAATTTACAACATCAAACTTATTAATAATCATGTTTCCAACCATTAGAAAAGTATTTCCCTCTGAGACATGTCGTTATAATGCTAGGATGTGGCTGAAATCAGATGTATATGCGCCATTGCTCTGACAATGGAGACCTGCTTACACCCATTCTGTTTGCTCCATCTCAGTAAAGAAGATTCTAAACCAAAAGTGTAGCTGAAAGCTGAAAAGATAGTTATGGTTCGGACCATGAAATGACAATATGTCGTCAGAAGTAGCTTAGATTTTATAGAAAATCATCCTATAATGTTCGTTCAATCTACTACATGCTAGGCAAATCATTAGAGAAATGGACTGTATGAAGAAGAAAGCAGCATCGGTATTGGAGGGGGATTAGCAACAACCTGCGATGTGCAGACGACAGGCCTGGCCTGCTGAAAGTGAGGAGAGCTTGAAGCACTGCTGATGACGATCAACACTGGCAGCCGTCAGCAGAGACTGCCGCTCAATATAACGAAGACCCACACAACTGGACCCATGGATAAAATTATGATGAATGAAGACAATATTGATGCAGTCGAGGATTTCATCACGTTTGGATCCACAGTCAACCTTCATGTAAGCAGCAGTCAAGACATCAAACAATGAATTGCACTGCGCAAATGTGTTGCACAGGGCCTGTTTAAAGTGTTGAAAAGAAAGGGTGTTACTTTGAGGATTAGGGTGTGTCTGATCCAAGCCATGATATTTTCTGTTGTCTTGTGCACGTCTTGGACATTGAATAAGGAAGACTGAAGAAGAATTGATGAATTTTAATTATGGTGCTAGAGACAAATATTAAAAGTACCATGAATTGCCAAAAGAACTCAGCAATCTGTTTTGGAAGAAGTTCAGCCAGAATGCTCCTTAGAGACAAGGACAATGAGATTTTGTCCCACATACTCACATAATTTGGACTGATTATCAACAGAGGCTATTCCCTGGAGAAGGGCATCAGGCTTGATACATCAAAGTGGCGGGGGTGAAAAAGAAGGCCCTGCACAAAAATGAGTTGACATAGTGACTACAACAAGGGGTCCAAGCATACAAACAAGCTGTCTCAAGACCAGGCAACAATGCATTCTGTCACTCTGAGTTGGATCTGATTCAATGGCACCCAGCAATGACAGGAAGTAATTGCTTGAAGGCAGGGGATTAGAGGCAACAAACCCAGTTAGGATGCTACTGCAGCAATAAAAATAATAATGAGGACTGAACTGAAGTAGTAGTAATTGAGAATGGAGAGAGTAAAACTAATTGAGAAGATAATTCAGAGGTTGAATTGACTGGACTTAATAATTGATTAAATGTGGGGATGAATGAGAGAAACACATAAAAGTTCATTTATAGATTTCTATTAGAGACTGATAGGTGAGTTATTTAGTGGCAAGTGAGTCAATTTAGATGGTTTGTCAGTCCCAGTAGACTAGAGAAACAAATTCATAAACACACATATGTATATGAAAGCGTTTTATATAAAGGGTAATTGTACATTAAGAAAACATCCCAACCTAGTTCAGATCGAGTCCTTAAGTCCGATATTAGCCCATATGTCTGGTACCAATCTATTAGTACGCTTCAGACTCACAAAACACATGCAAAAATGCCAAATGCGAAACGACCACAAGCCAGTGGGTAGAGTCTTCAGATCCAGTGGTGGTGTAAGCATCCTGTATCCATGTGGCTTCTCCTCAGGGATGTCTCATAGGGAGCCAGCCTTGTCAATCGTGTGCCTCCAAAGGAGTGAGTGAGAGTCTGCTGCTTCCAAGAAAGTAGTACCAGATTTCCCAGAACTCTCAGGAGAAGGCCATACCTACGGAGAGGTCTCATTGGCTGTCTCCAGATTGACAGGCAGACTCCACCCCTACACTTTTAATTCTCAAATTGATGCCAGATTAAGTGACTGCCACAGAAGTGGCATTGGAGTCATTCCATTGGAGACATGGTATTTGAGGTACCTGTGGGGTATCCATCATCTAGCAACCCCGAACTGCCCCCTGTGGATTTCTGAGATTGCAGCTCTTTATAGGAGTGGAAAACCTTGTCTTTCTCTCACAGATAATAGGATAATTTTGAACTACTGGCCTTGTGGTTAGCAACCTAACACATAATCACTATGCCTACATGGCCAATCTACACAAAGGCAGTGCGTTTTGAGTGGGGTCAAGTGAAGGTGTCCAGCAGAGACAGTGGTATAGTTTGAGGCTTGTCAAACCTAAACTAAAGCTTTAAGAGTGAACATATGAAAGAAGTGAGTTTGAAATATTTTGAATAGATGGATGCAGGCTAGAGAAACCTCATAATTTGACTGGCTAGATGTATTTAGAAAAGGGGACAAGTCTAGGGTAAAGGTCCTAGTTCTGATTTGGTAAACTGAATAGATAATAGTTCCACCAACCACAAACTTGAATACAGGCAAAAAAACAGATTGGATAAAAGCATTGAACGAAAATGAAGTTTAAATGGCACAAGTTGAGTTTGAGATGCCTGAGGGTATATCCAGATAGGAAATGTTCAAACAGCTTTAAAAGCAAAGAGAAAGCACTGCATTATAGGTACAGATTTAGAAGACATTAATGTAGTGGTGGCATTTTAAATAGAAGAATGGATGAGATTGTATAGGAGTATATGAAAGTGAGATCAAGGACAGAATTATAAAGGCTACCGAGAAAAAGGGAAAGACCTTAGAAAGACAACTAAGAGGCCACAATCAGAATGATAGGACGAAGAAGGAAACCCAATCTTTTTTTTTCCCACTTCCTCCTGTTTTTAATTCCGATTAGTTGAGTACATCTTGATGTCAGTCTCAGAAGCTTCACGGAGTAGAAGGGGGGATGCCGTCCTCATTTCTGAATCTCCAACACCCAGGACAGTGCCTGACATTTCATATTCCTGCAATAAATAACTGTTGAATAGAATGGAATTGAAATTAGAACTTCAGTCCTTTTTGGTTTTGTTTGCTTATTTCTGGAGTTTGCAGCCTGCATTGCCACTGATATTTTAAGTTCTTAGTGAAAAAATCATTTCAGCGTGTCCTAGGCTTGGTCCCCTTCCAACCCAACCCCCAGGACAATAGTTTTCATTATAACCTTCTGTCTTTGCCATTCTGGATGGAATTCTACGCACAGAAGTTATATACATATATGGGTCTATCTATGTAACAAATCGCAGCACAGGAGCCCCCTGGGCTCCCTCAGGCTCTGGTATGACATATTTGAGCCATATAAATCCAGCTTTTCCTCTGGCATCTGTTAGCCGACGCACTTGCAACTCCACCTCAGCAGTGGTCTCTCAGTCCTCTCAAAGCAGGGAGAGAGTACTCTGTGCTGAGAGAGAGAGCATGGCAAAGAATCCTCCCGAGAACTGTGAGGACTGCCACATTCTAAATGTAAGTTGGTTCATATTTTTGAACAGAAAGCATGGTCTCACAGATTTATCATATTGCAGTGTGACCATTAGAAAGTGAAATCAAAGATGACTTTGAATTATGGCTTACGATTTTAAGAGTTATTGTGTATTGTTTTATTATCTCTCCTGTGTTTAGGCAGAAGCATTTAAATCAAAGAAAATATGTAAATCACTTAAGATTTGTGGACTGGTCTTCGGCATCTTGGCCCTAACTATGATTGTCCTATTTTGGGGGGGTCAGCACTTCTGGCCGGAGGCGCCCAAAAAAGTAAGTAACTGCACATTATTTATTATCCAGTGCTTCTGTTCTGATTTTGATATAACTGACTCTGAAAATCATTCAGTCCCGTTTGTGTGTGTTTGCTGCTTGTAGGGAAAACTGAATCACGATTTTGCTCTCTTTCCTTTGCCTAGTGATTGTAGTGAGAGAAAAGGAAACATTTGTTTTGGGTACTTTGGATTAGTACTGATAGAATGTTGAATTAACCATACTCAGCTTTAAGGACTGTAGAAGCACATTTTTACTATAAGGGGAAAAAAACGCTTTCCATTTATTTCCCTTTCAATTATCTGGGCAGAAACTGGTGGAAAAATACCACTTCCTAAGAAGAAACCAGCAGAAATGGCAGCAACGGATTTTTAGGGCTTACGTTTCGGACAATGTATCTGCTTTAAGGACAGGCAACAAACTCCTTTTCAGGAATCCTTCTTAAACCCGAGTTCACATTTATTTATGACTTAAGGAAGGCTAGAGTTTTGCAGCTCCTCAACACCCACAATTGTTGTCCTACTGAGATATTAATGCCACCAGGTAAAAGTAGGTGACACCAAGCCATTAATCACAGAGATCTCGGACAGTTTCTGATACTGGAGATCATCTGGTGAAGCTTGCGTGCTCATTCTACTTTGTACTGGTGTATCTCAGTGATACCATTGCTCCCTGGGTCACACTCATTGGGGAAGTTTAGATGTCACTCAAAGAAAATGTTTTACCCTTGCTGCTAACAGCTTCAATATGAAAGGGAATTGATAGATGTCTGCAAGGCATGTGTGAAGAAGCTTCTTCCAGCTTTGCCATGGATTTTGTCCGTGTGTGGCTCGTTGCTGCTGCTGCTGCTGCTGCTTGGGTCACTTTGTTATCTTGAGATGCTCCTTTCTCTTCTGGAGCAGAGGTGGGGTGGGGGTGGGGCACTCATCGACAGGGAAGGATGAAAGAAAGGAAAATGGGTGGGCATGGACCGTTAGGAGCTCAAGGAGCAATCGGAGCAGTGCAAAGAGAATATAGGTCAATGGAGAAGAGGCAGAGGGGGAGAAATAGAAAGTAAACTGGCCAGTGTCCAAAAGAAAACAAAGAAGCATGGCATCCCTCCCCTTAGCAGTCACCACCTCTGCTGTCATGCCCACTTTTGTTTGGTCCCAGAGGAGGCCTTATCAAGTTTAAGTAGGAGGGAGAATGGAGGGCAAACCAACCTACTTTATTTGTTGGACTTTTTATTTGTACTTTGTTCCAGAAAGGATTTCAGGCATCACTCAATCGATACAGTTAACTAGTCTCTCTCTCTCTCTCTCTCTCTCTCTCTCTCTCTCTCTCTCTTTCTCTCTCTCTCTCTCTCCCTCTCTCCTTCTTAACCTTTGAACTGCTTTATATTCAAGCCCCTTTCAAGAAGCATCGATAGTCTAGCTAGCAGGGTAGGCAAAGCAAAAGAAATCTTCAAGGAAACAGCAAATGATTAACAGGGTCAAAATGCATTCTGATACAAATCCTGTGGCACATAGCTAATTCCCAAGGCGGCATGCTGCCATACAAACTGAAACTTGTAATCTCTTGACAAGCCTACATGAGTTGGAGCACAAGACATCATTTTGTTCTTTATAGAATTAGTGTAGTTAACTGGACAGACAAGAGAACTGATTCATCTGAGCTCCCACACTCGCTGGCCTAAATGTGGAACCAGATGGCCTTTCTTGTTTTATAGTAGCCATTGCTATTCTAGAAGGGTTAGTGTGTTTTTCTAAACCTTCAATGCTATTTGCCTCAGTGCGGCTAGAAATGACAAGGTGGGGCCTTGCCTGCACGAATGGAGACAGCAAATGCAACAGCAGGGTCCGTGGTCCCTTCTGAATCCTACGATATCATTTTCACTTCTCACTCCAGTGCTCCTTTTAATGGATTATAATTGTGTTACCCCTCAAACCTAAGTAAAGCCAATTCAGTGCATGAGTAGAAAAAGTGGAGTATGGTGCTGAATATGTTTATCAAGAATCTAATCTGGGAAGTACTTCATCTTGGCAAGCAGTTGTCAGCAAAGGGGTTCTCAGTAATAAGAAAAGCTATTACCCAGTAATCCAGTTATAATACACTCGGTGTCTCCCGGGACAAATGTTTTCCACCATGAACAGAGATGGCTCATTCTCCACTTGACGGGGTTTGCCCCCTATGCTCTTTGGTGCCACAGCCCTGTTTCTTCATTGGAAGTCAAAGTTGGGTCCATTTCAAAGTAAGGGACCTGCTGGAGATTTTGGTGCTTCGTTTAGTCCATTACTCCCTTCAAGGTCCAGGCAAAGAGCCCAAAAATTCATTTGTGTTTCCAACGGTGGAGAGTAGCACTAAGCCTGCCCTGCAGCAGATTTATGAATCCTGGGAAGAGAACAGTAGTCAGATTGGTGCTGGAAGAGGATTTGCAGAGGAAAAGGGTGCAGGCAGATTGAACAAATTAAAAACACACTGCCCTAAAGAGCATGGCCTCGCAAGAAGTAAGTGAGCAGATTAAAACACAGGCACTTCTGGGTTTTCCTTTACAAGGCCATGGGGCCTTCGGGGGCTGTGCAACCCTGGGTAGAAAGAACTACTGAGGCCACCATCTTTATTGATGGCAGTGATTTGTTTGCTAGCTTGGGGCTTCCTATACGCTCTCACGTTTGCCTTTCTTGTTCCCCAATGCAACGCCCCCTCCTTCTTTTTATTTTACTATTTAGCATCTGTTTATAATAACCAGTATTTATTTAACATCTCACATCTGGTGTTGATTTTTCCGTTCCAGTAAGTCCTCCCCCTCCTTCCATTACCTCCCACCTTGGTATGCAAAAAGAGTCAGATTTTCTCATCCCAAAGGAGAGTCGGGCATGCTTGACTCCCTCCCCTGGCACACATTTAGTACAAATGCATGTAGGTATACACACACACACACAAGAGACAGAGGGAGTAAAATAAAGTAAGATTTTTAAAAACCTCATTCTACATGAATCGTTGTACCCTTCACAGGCTCTGTGGCACCCTGCCCCCAGCCACATATAAGAGCTGAATGCTAGCCTAGTCCACTGTGCTTGGTATTCAGCTACCCTAACCCAGCAGAGGGGACCTATCCAGCCCCAAAGATCTTGAGAAAGCATCACAATGAGGCTCAACTTCCAGGCAGTGACTGCCCTGGGATCCTTAAAGTAGGTTCTCTGGGGGAAACATTCTTGCTTAAAGCTCCCTGTATTACACATTTAACTAGAAACAATTAGAAGCCAACTCCCAAGCTAATTAATCCAACATCGAGAGAACAAATTAGAGAACTCCCTGCCCTTAAACCAATCGTTTCTAGACACCATGCAGACCTGATAGCTCATTCCCTCTCATCTCTGGGGAAGGGGGGGTGAAGGTATGTAACTACATGAAATGAAGAAAAATAAATAAAGTTAAACCATCAATTTTACATGGAAGGCCACATCTGGGAACAACCTGGTGACAATAAGGCTGCTTGGAAGCCATAGTCCTAAGGTCCACATAGTAATCAACAGATTCCTGACCATGTTCCCTTGAACTTCTACATACAGGGATGAGAAGTGGGAGGTTTCTTTGTACACACACACAGACACATAAACACACACACACCACCTCAGCTGCAGAGATTACCACATAAGGTTGCAAGCCCAGTATCAGTGCAAGCTGGAAATCCTTTGCCCAGAAAGTAGCACTATGTGCCATTCGGAGGCCAGCTTCCTTTGTGTGCCGATTTCTCCAATGCCAGCACTGGCCAGAGACCATCTTTCTTCAATTCTCTGCTAGGTACACAGGGGTTACAATGTTCTAGCCCGGGTTCCCTTGGCTTACCTACACTACACGGTGGCTGAGGGGGTGAAATGTGGATCTGCAGAAGCATTTATGCCCTCAAGGAAAAAAACTGAAGTGGTAGCAGGAATCTCTTTAGCAGAGGGACTGCGATGCACCAGATGGGGCCACGTCAGCACTTTCGGAAAGAACACTTTTCTTCATTTTGTTTTCCTCCTAAGCCTTTGTGGCAGCCAAGTCCACCCTTGCACAGCTCCTGCTTGGTGACTTAAGAGCAACTCCCACCAATTAAGTAGACCCAGACTCTGACCACCATGTGCAAATCCTTGTGAAAGGCCCTTAGCTCGCTTAACACAGCATTTGCTGAGCCGCTGAAGTGGTACCAGCAAGGAGGGTCTGGGCCTCCCTAAGGAGCACCCCTCGAGAGGCTGGCTGAGAGTGGTAGTGAAGCTGGAGAAGGAAAGTAGACCAGGTGGTCAGCAGGTAGAAGCAGTCCTATGATCAAGTCACAGGTGCCAGACTCAGTCTGAGCAGAATTGTTTGTGAACGGTATGTAATCTTGCATAAGGGAACGAGTGGGGGGTACAGATGGGAACCAAGTGCTAGACACATTCAGTGACTTGTCCATGGACACACAGCTTATAAGTGGCAGAGGTTAAGCGACAACTCGAATCTGATGTGGGGACTCTTTCCACTGTTCTTCAGTAGCATCTAAGAAGATGGAGTGGCGGTTTGTGGGGAAGGAAAAACTTCCCAACCAGCTTGAGCCTGTAGATGAAAGAAATGACTTTTTTTTGTTGAAAAAGAGGAATGTCTGTGCAGCCTAGGCCAATTTTTTTCCAGGGCTCAGGCCGGGTGATTGTAGATGCAGAAGTCCAAGTTTGCATAAGAAACAGTCTGTCTGCTCTGTGTTGGTAAAGAAATACCCAGAGGCTCTGTAATTCCCACAGGCTGGGTCAGTAATGATATGGTACAGTGCATTCCCTTCCAAACCTTACAACCTAACACCTGCTAGCCAGCAATTCTGAGCATGTATTTCACCTTTGGAGAGTGTACCTCATAAACAGACAGTAAAGGATGAAGGTGGAAAGAAGAGCAGTGAGATTAATCACAGACTTCAAAAAACAAACCTAAGCCAAATGTCCTCAAATCCCTTCCAGGACAGGCTAAAACTATTTGCCCCCAAAACAGATCCATCACACTGAGGTCTGAGACAGCTTTACTCTTTATAAAAAAAAACTTTTTAAGGCTTTCTTTTCTGATCGCAGAGACTGTCAAGCAAAGAGGCAGGGAAACTATGAAAGAGTTAGGGCTCGTTTGCTGCCTGAATGGAGGCTTTGACTAGACTGAGGCTGGAGCTCTCCAGCAGGCAAGAGGAATGGACCTGTGTTCTCTCCCCGTCTTGTCAGCATGGTCCTCTCAGGCCTCTCACTGTCAGAGTTTCTCTATGTATCGATCCCATTTCACTTCTGAATCATGCCACGCTGTTGTCTTCCTTGCCCCATGCCAGTATTCCGAGTCTCACATTTTAACGTTTTAGGGTAGTCTTGTGGGGGGAGGGGAGGTGGAATAGGTGCCCATTTGAGAAGTCCTGGAATGATACCTCAGCCCCCAAATAGTTCCTAATTCTAGTGCCATGGTATTGAAAATCCATCATTCATAATTCAGTCCTTTGAGTTAAACATTGCCCTCAATTTTTAAATAGACAAATACCCACTGTGAGCATCTTAGTGTGAAATCATTTATCAGATTGATTTCTTCTTTGACTGAAGCGACCTGAAGCTCATGAGAGTTCTAGGTGCCTATACATCCAACACATGGATAGAAGGGGCTAGAACGAGGAGGGAAAAGAGCTAGATGGGTAGAGAGTGAACCCTATATGAAAAGAGAACAGAAAAGGGAACTAACAAGGATCAAAGGCGAACTTTCCCTCTTGCCAATTTGGCAGGAGTGTGCACTTCGTCACACTCTGTCCTCATTCTGTCCTTCCTGGAATCAAACTGAGTTGAGGTCAGAGTCTGAGATGAGCTACTGGTAGCCCACTCCCACCTATCTCGGGCGAGACATCCTGTCTCTGCTGTAATTTCCAACTGGAGAGGACAAAACAATTTCTTCCTTTCCAGGAAGACCCTCGCCCCCTGAGCCAAGGAGCTTACTAGAGAGCAAGGCACTGCCGAGGCCAAAAGCATGAGCTCAGTCTTCAGATGGGCCAGTGAAGCTTGCATAGCCATTACCCAAGCAATGTGCTCTCTGGGGACCCAAGCGAGACAGTATGTCTGGATTTGCTCAAACTCATCCACAGGCCGTTCAAAGTGGGTCACCGGCCTCATCTTCCAAGACAAAAGACAGTCTGTTCCAAAAGGACACCTTTGATAGTGGTATTTCATCTGGGTAAATAGACAGCCCCCCATCTCCACCCCACGCACACCGCCAAAGTTTCATACTTAAATGAACTCATTCTGGTACCACTCACTTAGCAACCCACCACCTCCACCAGAAGGCAAATATGCTGATGAATAAATGCCATCAGAATAGGACCCTTCCCCACCCCCAAATTCTTTGGTGAAATAGTCTTTGGTAGCATATTGAAAATAATGGAAATCTGCTGAGCTTGACAGTTTCCAAAAGTTTTCATCTAGTAAGGTGTCCAAGGGAAGTACATTGCCAGTAGTGCAGGAAAATTCATTCCACAGAAGCACACTGAAGTTCTAAATGTCACCAGTATGGTTCCATAGTCTTCGACTAGTGATTGAAAATACAGCCTGCATTTTCTCTTTTGCCCAGGGAGGCAGCATTCCAACATCCCCTAGTCCCTCACCTCATTTTTCCATGCAATACTCCATCAGTGGCACTACTGATGAAACAAACACCCTACCTCCCACCCCTCCAGTGGCTAGTTGTGTCAACATTTGTCTCAGCAATGGACAGTATTTCTAAGGAAATGCCCCCCCTGTTGGAAGCTCTGACAAGACTGGATCTGAAGCAGATGCCTCTCTCCTCTACTTAGGTCAGGCCGACGGAGAGCTCAATTTGTTGCCATAGGTAGAAGTTTCTCTTCTCAAGCTGGCAGCAGAGCTGCAACTGAGGACATATTCATAGCTGGAAGCAAATAACAAGCCTAAAGGAATTTGCTACCTGTCACAAACCAGGCTAGGCTTCCTGAGTTAACTCTATAATTGCTGAAGGAACCTGAGTGCTATTTTCCTTTCCCTTTTAAAGCCTAGTTTCTTCCAAGCCTTTGCCAATGCTCAAAAAGTCTCCTTAGAAAGATAACAATTTGACAGAAGGGGGAGAAAACACATGCAACAAAGATGTCAGTGCTAACCATGTCCAGGAACGCTGGTGGTTCCGAAGCACTCAGCTGCTAACTGAAAGTTCGGTGTTCCAAACCCGCAGAGCTGCTCCAGAAGAAACAAAAAGAGGTGGCCACCCACTTCCGTAAAAGAGGGCAGTCTCAGAAGCCCTGTGAGACAGTTCTGCTGTCTCCGGGCCTGCTCTGAGGCAGCAGCCACACCCCAGCGGTAGGTTTGATTTGGTTTGTTTTGAAGACCAGAGCCAAAGTCTCATCAAGAGACAATGATGTAAGCGATGTTGTCTCTTGTTCATTTGCTGTTGTGCTCAGTAGCTCTAAGTGACACTTAATTCTACAAACGCTACCAACTTCTTTTGCTACCTGAATTGAGGAAAATCTGACCAGGTGACACTAGCGCTCGGTCACAGACATCAGTGTTAGTAGAAATTAAATAAGAATCCAACCCAGGACATGCCCCAAGAGGACGCCGCTGGGCGCAGAATCATTAGAAAGCATTGTTGGTTCTCTATACACCTTGCTTTTTCAAGATGTCTCTTTCCCCAATTCTTTTCTTAATGAAGGAAAAATGAAGGAAGAAACATAATAGCTGGGGAACTTCTAACAATGGAGAGAAAATAGACTTGCAAATGAGACCATCGCATTGGTGGTATAGTGGTAAGCAGAGCTGCCTTCCAAACAGGACCATCACGTTTGACCTGCCTTCTGATAAATTCCTTTTGACAGGTTATTTGACTGACTTCTGGCTCCACAGATAACCTCCAGGAGCCCTGGCAATACTGTTCGGTGTTGAGTTGCCAACACCAAGGTCACCAGTTCAAAGCCACCAGCAACTCCTAGATGCAGGGGTCCTCAAACTTTTTAAACAGGTGGCCAATGCACAGTCCCTCAGACTGTTTGAGGGCCAGACTAGAGTTTTAGAAAAACTATGAACAAATTCACTGCCGGCCCGGGATGTGTCGGCTACTAAGCAGGACAGCAGTGGTGGCAAAAACATCCAGCGGGCCGGATAAAATATCCTCGGTGGGCCGCATGTGGCCCGTGGGCCATAGTTTGAGGACCTGTGAAGCTGTGTGTCTGCTTCCATAAATATTTAGTCTCAGAAACTCTATGGAGGAGTTCTCTCGTGCCCTATGGTGACTCCGAGTTGGAACTGACTCGATGGAAGTGACTTCTTTGGGTTGTACATATATGTCTTCCATGTCAGGTAATGAATTTATTCTTTTTTTTTTAGGTTTTTTTGTGGGCATCACTGCCTCTGGTGGTCGTGGGCGCTACCCAGCTGCCGCTGGATTTGAACCGCCAAGCCTGCGGGCTGCAGTTCCGCACTCAACCACTTATGCCACCAGGGCTCAGCCCGAATTTATTCTTAAAATATATCACTCAATGGGATTGAATTTCTTGATCTTTAGAACAATAGTGGTCTTCTTTAGCAGACAGGAGAAAAGTCTAGGGAGTCTGCTAACCTGTGAAGCAGCTCTTCCAAGACAATCTTCTTGGAAAACTTCATATTCCTTAGTGCCTGGCACTTGACCAAAAAGGAAACCAAACTTGCTGCCATCGTGTCAATGTTGACTCATAGTGATGCCTATGCTAAATGGGTTCCAGAGACTGCAATGGTTACTGGAGTGAAAGCCCCATCTTTCTCCTGCAGAGCTGCTGGTGGTTCCCAACTGCAGACGCTGTGGCTCCAAGTCCCCTGTGTAGCCCCTGTACCATCAGAGCATTTGAACGCCTTTGACATCGTGGCTGAATTTATATATATACATATATATACACAGACATACACATATATATATATACACACACATGCATACATACATACAGGCGAATGTTGAGAAATTTGTCAAGCCGGATTCAGGAATAAACTGGATAGGGTTCGTTAGCTGTTATAAGATGACACTAGGGCAAGCAATGAGTGGTCTTTGAAGTTTAAAAAGCCAAAGGAACAGAGTTAAGAGTATTCCCCAATATTGGGGAGAGGTATTCAAATTTTAAAAAGAACAGACCTAAGACTATTGATCCCTGGTGGCGTTGTGGTTACCCTTTAGACTGAGATCTGAAAGATCAGCAGTTCAAAACCACCAACGGTTTGGTGGGGAGAAAAACAGGGCTTCCTATTTCCATAAGGAACTAGAGTTTCAGTTGGGGGGTTACTTTATTTATTTATTTGGTTTGGTTTAAGACCATTGCTTATATATGTTTGAATTGCTACACACCGCCAGTCCCCTCAACTTAAAACAAAACTCAAACCAAAGAACCCTCACTGCCATGGACTTGAATCCAACTCGCTGTGACCCTATAGGACAGAGTGCAACAAGCCCAATGGAGTTCCAAGGTAGTGAGTGCATTTTTATGGATTGGAAAGCCTCATATTTTTCCAGTAAGCAACTGGTGGTTTCAAAATTCTGACCTTGTGTTTAGCTCCCCACGGGCACCCATGGCATTCCCACCAGCCCCATCCCCAGTGCCATGGGTTGGGAGGTGCCCACAGAGCACTTAGAAAAGTGGTCAGCTAAGAAACAGCAAACCGTTAAGGGTGATCCCTTTGTCAAAGGAAAGGGGAAAATACCTTCCATGCTGGTTTGCAGATTATTATTTGCTATTTCATCAAGGCTGCCAAGAAAACGGCTGGAATTCTTAGTAATTAGCTCAGCAACTTGGCATGAATACAAAAGCCAGGCTCTGAAGGGATCCCCATATCAGCTCCAGCGCCAAAAAAACACCTCACTTTCATCTCCAGTCTCCGAGAATTCCCGATGGCAATCTGCTGAGCCAGTGCCTCCCTATGAAGCACCTGGACAGAGAAGGTGGCCCAGATACTACCTGATTAAAGTATCTTATGAAGGGACATATGGAGGGTCTTAAAGCTTGTTTGCCTCTGTTCTCCCAGACCTATGACATGGAGCACACATTCTACAGCAACGGCGAGAAGAAGAAAATATACATGGAAATTGATCCTGTGACCAGAACCGAAATATTCAGAAGCGGAAATGGCACTGATGAAACATTGGAAGTACATGACTTTAAAAACGTACGTTTGGATTTTTTTTCTCTTAAGTCTTCACAGTTAAACTATTAAAGCATTTGCGTCAAATTAGAAATAGCCACTGCCATTGTGTGGATTCTGACTCATAGTGAGCTTATAAGACAGGGTAGAATTGCCCCTAAGGGTTTCTGAGACGATAACACTTTACAGTAGAAAGCCTCGTCTTTCTTCCTCAGAATAAAGGATGGTGATTTCACACTACTGACCTGGCAGTTAGTAGTTCAACTTGGGACCACTAAACAAAGCTTTCCCATTGAATTTTAATTTTGTCCCCTGGGGCTCTGATAGATCATAGAACTTAGTAACTATGTTAGTCCGAGTAAACTAGAGGAAAAAATTTCATAAACACGCATATAGATGTAAGGAAAATGTTTATATATAAAAGAAATAGGACATTAAGAAAGCATCCCAATCCAGTCCAGTACAAAGTCACAAGTCCGATATTAACCCATATGCCTGATATCAGTCTATAAAGTCTCCTTCTGACTCACGAAGTTGCAGAGTCCTGGCGCCAGCAGGGGTCTCCCCATGGCTCCTCGCTTTCAGGCCTCAGGGTCCATCAACAGCATCCAGTGGTGGCAGAAGCAACTCATCGCTGGCAGAGGTCTCCATGTGACCGCCCTAGCTTCAGAGATCTGGCTCCATCAGGGCCAAGCCGCATGGCTTCTCTGGCTCCTCAGACGCTGCCATCTTGTCTTGTCCGTGATTCATCGTCTCTGAGACCACCTCCCAACAACTGGGGAAGATAGCTTCTCATCTTCACAAGGGAAATATCACAAGATTTCCCAGAAGTCTCAGGAGAAAGCCATGCCCACACAGAGGCCTCATTGGCTCTCAGTGGCTATCTCCAGAATAACAGGCGAGACCCCACCCCTACATTTCAATCATAAAATTGACATAAGCACATGATTCCCACAGTAACTGTCACTGTGAAATTTCTGCATGTTTTGTCATCATTTTTGTCTCTTTTTAGGGATACACTGGCATCTACTTTGTTGGCCTTCAAAAATGTTTCATCAAAACTCAGATAAAAGTGATTCCTGAATTTTCTGAACCGGAGGAAGAAATAGATGAGGTATGTAAAAAGAAGAAGAATAGCAAAAGTTGTTATTTATTAGCTGCTGACTGAGTACTAAGCATTACAATGGGTGCTTTATGTGATTGTCACAACCACCCTATACATAACACTAAACACCCAAACCTGACTCATGGCAGACAGCAGCCCACCACCTCGCCCAGAGCGCCAACAGAGTCCTTTCTAAGAATTACAGTATCATACCCCATCTCTGGAAATGCAGGGCAAGGCAGAGCAGAGTGCAATCACTCAGTGGCCCCTGAAAGATTACTGGGACATTGTGGCATTAGTGCCTAATGTACAGACATCAGGGAAATCCTTAACCCGTTTTCTTTTTCCCTTGAATTTTTTCGATAGTTGTTATAGTATGTTCCTAATGTTTGAGGGAGTGAGGGATATTTTAACTAAAGCCATATTGTATCAGTCAGGGAAAAAAAAAACAGTTGGCTTTCTTATTTCTATATATTGCTGTTGTTGTTGTTGTTGTTTTATTAGTGTTCAATTATCAAATCTAAAATGGTCTTATGACAATGGTTAAGTGGTCTCTCTAGACTGTAAAGGTCTCTTCTCTCTTTCCCCCTCTCACCCAACTCTCTCCTTCTTCATTATCCTCGATCTTTCATCATTTTTCTTTTCTTTTTTTTCGTGGGAGGGGTGTCTCAGGGAGAGACAGCACTTTTGCCATTGAGGTATTGCCACAGGTATTCCTCATTCATGCTACTGGCTTCCTGGTGGCCAGAGAAGTTACTGTGTTACTGCAAGTCCCAAGATAAGTATTTCCCTAAAGGTAATACTCTTCTCCCAAAGGTTTATAGCAGTGAAAAAGCACTGAGATCTTTAAAAAAATAGGATACATTAGATGTATCTGAACAGACCAACTTCTAGCATATTAGAAATGGCTGTAAGAAGCGAGAGGAAAATGAAAGGAGAATTGATCAAATAAGAAATGAACATATGTTTTTGTGTTGGTAATTTTACAGAAAATGATGTGAGCATTTGAGTAAGACGAGTCAGCAATGAGAACCTGAACTGATATAATGGGATATAGTTTCCTCTCTTTGGGGCCCTCACTTCATCTTCAGTTAATATTGCCCTTTCTGTCATGTAATGCAAGTATTCTTCTAATGATAGTCAGTTCACTGTACCTTCCTCTGCCTCCCAATCCTTGGTTTTATATTCATGTAACCAATTTTTTATGAGACAAAGTTGTGGTGCTGAATAACAAAACCTTTCTTATTCGGACTCTCCTCGCTGCTGTATCCATGGTGTGTGCATGTGGAGCATGCAGAGCATGTATAAAAATAGCTCTGGTTTTGCTAACAAAGCTACTCAGCATATCAACCTCATTTTATACCATCCCTTTCAATGCATCCCAAGGTCCTTCCAAAACTCAAGGGCAACGGAAGTAGGACTTGAGGGTTGTTAATGACTTGAAGAAAGTTATACAAAAGCATGTTTCAAGAAATAAATAAAAACACTGAACTCATCAAGAGAGAAGAAAACAAATGAGAAAGGAAAAAACTTATTAAGGGTGGGAAATGTCTAAAGCCCAAATGGCAAGTCACAAAGAACTAGATATTTAAGACAACTAATTCCAATATTAGAAACTGAAAAGCAAGTTGTACTCTGAACAATAGAAGAAAGGATATGCAAAAACCAAAACAAAACAAAAAATCTAAAAGACAGCCCTTAAGCTCCTTCATCAAGTAAAGGTTTTAAAATAAAAACAAGGCCAGGGAAATTCAGAGGCAGGAGATGTGGCTTTGAAAATAGGAACAAAAAGGGCAACTAACTACAATTAACAAGCAAATCTTGGAAAACCAAAATATTAGGTTTGATTGATCTTTAATTAACCTCTCCAGTTTGCATTATATTAAGGTTTGTTTTATTTTGTTTCTTCATGTGAGATAAAATGTTGCCTGCAACCCTAAACAAAGCTGGCACTAACACATCCATTTAAAAGAGAGGAAACCAATGTACATCTATCATTCAAGGCTCTAGAGGCCCTAATTGCAGCATATATAGTCCAATGAGAGACTCAGAAAATGACCGAATGCCTTCTTGATTTTTAATGAAATGATAACAATGCAGGCTTCAACTTCGGTGAGCAGTCTTTCTGGTCCACCCGGAAGGGAGGGAGCAATTTTATACCCCTGCCTTTATGAGACAAAGGGAGAGAGAGCTTGTTTTCAAGCAGCTCTAAGATTGTTGTCAGTAATCATCCAGTCAAGCTCTGACTCGTGGCAACCCTTGACCAAGGGACCAAAATGCTGCACGGTGCTAAGCCATCCCCATGATGAGTTGGAAGGAAATCACCAGTCCTTTCCTCCTGGACTGTCTTTGTCTACAAGCTCGGCTGAAAATCGATCAGCCTCGTGTTGTGCTTTTGCTGTTAGGTGCCTTCTAATGGAGTGTGATTCATCAGCACTCCATGTCCAACAGCATGAAATACTGCCCACTCCCGGGCCGCCGCATAGCCGTTGTTATGTTTGAGCCCGTGAGTACAGCCACTGCGTGTGTTCATCTCAGTGGACACTCAGAAGGATCTTCCTCTTTGTCTGGGACCCTCTCCTTTCCCAAGTCTGATGTCTTTTTCCAGGAACTGGCCCCTCTCCTGATAATATGTCCAAAGAGACATGCAAATCATCACTGACAAATGGCTAATAGCTGCAGAAGAGAAATGGAATCAGGACCTCCCACATGACAGGATATAATTATGCCATGGAACCATCAATGTTCTCAGCCCTAGGACTGCAAATCAATTATTCAGACTCAAAATATCGTGTTTTCCAGGATCACATAAAGCCTTCCTACTAATTTCTTTTCCTATGGTGGTGAGATTGGTCTATCCCAAACCTGAACTACTTTCTTCTTTTTTCCTTATTCCCATATGCCACCAAATCTTAGTGAAAAGACAAATAGATATTTGTACCATTCAGGGATTATGAGCAGAAAAGTTTTTTAAAACGAAAAAAGGTTGCTGTCAAGTCAATTCCAACTTACGGTGATCCTACAGGATCAAGTAGAACTGCCTCTTAAAGTTCCCCAGAGAGTGATGATTAGGGAAGCAAGCTGCACAGCTTTCTCCCACAGACCTGTTTGGGGATTTGAACTAGAATTCCACCAAGGAAACCCAAAACCCAATCCCCTGCCAGAGTGTTGGTTCTGACCCTTAATCACACACTATAGGATTTCCAAAGCTGTGATGCTTGATAGGAAGAGACAGGCTCACCTTTCTCTTGATGACCAACTTTGAATCTGATGACCAAGCTTGAATCTCCAACCTTGCGGATAGCAGTCTCCTGCTCCAATCATGAAAACATAAAAAGAAAACCTTCTCTCTTTTTTATAAATCATTTTATTGGAGGCTTGTACATCTCTATCACTATCCATCCAGCCATCCATTGTGTCAAGCTCATTTGTACATCTGCTTCCCTCATCGTTCTCAAAACATTTTCTTTCTACCTGAGCCCTTAGTATCAGCTCATTTTCCCCTCCCTCCCCTTCCCTTCCTCCCTCACAAACCATTGATAATTTATAAATTATCATATTTTAATTTCTTACACTGTCCAATATCTCCCTTCACCCACTTTTCCATTGTCTGTCCCCCAGAGAAGGGGTTATATATAGATCCTTGTGATCTGTGATCGGTTCCGCCCTTTCTCCCCCACCTTCCTTTTACCCTCCAGGTATCGCTACTCTCATTATTGGTCCTGAAGGATTCATCTGTCCTGGATTCCCTGTGTTTCCATCTCTGATCTGTACCAGTACAGATCCCCTAGTCTAGCTGGATTTGTAAGGTAGAATTGGAATCATGATAGTGGGGAGGGGGGGAGAACTAGAAGAACTAGAAATTGAAGAACTAGAGGTCAGTTGTATGAAAACCCTCTTTCTTCAGCATGACATACTCCAGCTTCAACCACTCTCTGAGGTATTTTTGCAGATTCATGATTATTCTTAACACTACATCATATTCCATGGTGTGTGCTTATCCAATTTTCTTCTTTCAGAATGAAGAAATTACCACAACATTCTTTGAACAATCTGTGATTTGGGTCCCAGCAGAAAAGCCTATTGAAAACCGAGACTTTCTTAAAAATTCCAAGATTCTGGAAATTTGTGATAATGTAACCATGTATTGGATCAATCCCACTCTAATAGCAGGTATAGCATCTCCCCCACACACACTCACACACATCCTTCTTCTAAAAATAGTAACAAGTTAATATTAGCAGCATTCAGAGATGACATTTCTAGGAAAACAAATGATCAGTTTGTATCTTCTTGGATAAAACTATATATGCTGACTGCCAGTGAGGAGAGAATTTTTCACAGCCAAGTTATAAATCAGATAAATTAATGCTGACAGGCTTTTAAATATCCCAGCAAATGTAACACCACCCTAATGTGACTAGTGATAGCGAAAAGGTAATCTGTCTTTATTTGTACATCTATATTCATTGCAGTCAGGATACTAGCTTTTTGCTCAAACCACTATGGGCCCAACCCATGATCGGAAGCAAGATGTGTCAGAACAATGTTCTGTTTTCTCAGGAAGAGTTCTCTATGATAAATGGTGCCACTCTCCCCAAAAGATAAGGCAGTCACTCGTATACAAAACATTCTCTGGCTGTTTTGGAAACCACTCTAAAATTGAGTTACAGACCCAGAGTCGCAGAGCTTGTTCTGCATCTTCCCTTTAGTCAATAGAGAAGAAGACAGAGATCCCGGGGCATCTTATTCAGTTGAGTCAGCACAGAACTTGGCCTCCCTCACTCTGCATGGCAAAGATTACTGTATTACTCAGGAGAGGAAGTTCCCACCAATGCAGGCCTCTATTGGTATTAGACAAAAATGTTGTTAAGGGAAACTAAATGCAGTGCTGTGTTCTGGATTGGATGCTGAAAGAGCAAAGGGCATGAATGGAAAATTGGTGAAATTTGAATAAAGACTATAGCTTAGAATAGCATACACCAATGGGCATTTCTGAGTTTTCATCATCAGACCATGGTTATGTAATACGTAAGATGCAGTCAGTTAGCCTGCCGGTGAGCCAACCAGTTTGAACCTACTAACAGATCCCTGGGAGAAAGATGCTGCCATCTGCTCCCATGAAGACTGCAGCCTTGGAAACTCGATGGGCAGTTCTACTCCATCCTATGGGGTTGGTGTCAAGTTCATGGTCATGGGCTTGGTATGTAAGATGATAGGGTTAAGGGAAAATGGGTGGCGTGCAGAGGCCTGGTGGTGTAATGGGCTATAAGTTGGGCTGCTGACAAACACATCAGCAGTTTGAAACCACCAGCTACACCACAGGCGAAAGATAAGGCTTTCTGCCCTCACAAAGACATACAGCCTCGGAAGCCCAGAGAGGGCAGTTCCACGTGGTCCTCTAGGATCGCTGTAGGGAACTGATTTGAGAGCCATGAGTTTTTTGTTTGGGTTAGAGGGAACACTATACTATCTTTGCTAGTTTCCTATACATCTAAGATACTTTCGAAATAAAAAACTTTTAAAAAAACTTTTAAGGCGGGAAAGAGAATAGGGGAGGTAAGTAGACAGAGAGCACGAAATCAAATCAGGCAACTAAGAATATTTATTGGATTGAATATGTATCAATTGAAGTCCGAATGGCACAACAGTGAAGCTCTTGGCTGCTAACCAGAAGGTTGGCGGTTCAAATTCTTAAAGAGGCTCCTCTGCTCCTATAAAAACTACAGCCGAGCAGACACTTCCCAGCAGATCTACTTTGCTAAACAGTCATTCCGAGTAGAAATGTGTTCATCGATACCTAACAGCAACAGCAGCAAAATGAATTTGGAATATCCAAAAAGTCTCCACCTCCTACCCTCAGTTTTTCATCTAGAAAGCTAGCAAGGCAGAACAGTACATGTCTGATGCTAAACAAGTCTGTGCTCACAGGAATGGGTCGGTTTGGTTTGGAAAATGCTCCTTAGAGTACCAACTGAAGGAGCTTAGAAAAAGGGTTTCTACTCACCTAAATGATGCCAGTGAGAAGACCCAATGAACATTTCGGTCCCTAAGTGCTATTTCCCCAAGCACTTCTTTCAAAACTGTTTGCAAAGCAAGTTACATCACAACCTTGTACTTATTATCCTAGTTTCCGAGTTACAAGACTTTGAGGAGGATGGTGAAGATCTTCATTTTCCTACCAATGAAAAAAAAGGGATCGAGCAAAATGAGCAATGGGTTGTTCCTCAAGTGAAAGTGGAGAAAACCCGTCACACTAGGCAAGCAACTGAGGAAGACCTTCCAATAAATGACTATGTGAGTTATGTGCACGTTACTCTTATTTGAAGGTCCCTGGGTAGCAAACAGTTTATGCTTGACTATTAAACTAAAGGTTGGCAGTTCAAACCCACTTCTGAAAAAAAATTCTCAAAAGTTCGACAATCTACTTTCAGAAAGATGGCAGCCAAGACAAGCCCATGGAACGATCTATTCTGTAACACATGGGCTCACTGTGAGTCAGAATCCACACGGTGTCTAGGAGTTTTGTTCCACTTCGTTGGAAAACAAGCAGAGCCCTCCTAGAACTTACCCTCAGGTCACAACCATTGAAAGCCAAAGGATGATGACAGTAAAAAATCATTTTCAGTTAGTTTTATTGAGCTATAATGAGCACATCATTCAATTCAATAATTCAATCATATTAAGAAGGGCTGTACAATCACCAACACAATTAACTTAGGAACATTCTTTTCCTTCTTGCACTCATTGGTGTGGACCCCTCATGTCCACGAGCTTTCCTTTACATTTTAAGAAAGTTTCCATCTCCACGAGGTTCATTCAAGGTCCAGTCTTGATCGTTATTGATGTGTCATCGGGATCAGGCTGAGAAGTTCAATTTCTCATCAGTCATGAATTAGCTCAGGTAGTCTTATAGCTGGGCCTGCTAGGTGGGGCATCTTCGTGGTACGCTTTCCTCTCCAACACTGGATTCTTCTTCTTCTTTCAGACTGAAAACGGAATAGAGTTTGACCCTATGCTGGATGAGAGAGGCTATTGTTGTATTTACTGCCGCCGAGGCAACCGCTACTGCCGCCGGGTCTGTGAGCCTTTACTAGGTTACTACCCATATCCATACTGTTACCAAGGAGGACGTGTCATCTGTCGTGTGATCATGCCTTGCAACTGGTGGGTGGCTCGCATGCTGGGGAGGGTCTAGTAGAGAGTTTGAGCTCGAAGGTTTAACCCTTTGACAGCCAACATATAATAAAATGCATGCTATTCAATGAATTTGTGCCTTTGCAGCATTTGGCTCCCTGCAGCCAGTTCTTCAGCATTACCCCTAAATATTTCCTCTCTTTATGTTCTAATAAACGTCTACATCATCATAAATGGCCTCATTGCTGCTGAAATGTCTGCCGAGACCATCACCTGCTACTGAAATGAAGCAGATCTAACATGCATGACAGCGATGGAAATTTGCACTTCATCAGGCTTGGGGAGGAGGGGAGGGGAAAAGTATAAGGATTTGCAAATACCATATTTTATCATGCTGGATTTAGAAAGTTCAAATGAAGGGCTGCTAATAAAATGTCCCCATAAGTGATGCATTAAAACGTGTCCTTCTGTGTATAGCCCCAATGTTTAATTATCTGAAAGACATATTGTGGGCTTGCTTAAGCATCTATTAAGCCGCTGGACAGGCAGCGAGTCACAGCAGGCCAACACGGAAATATTCCAAGTCCTCGGACTCAGCAAACGAGAGAGCTAGCCTAGCAAAAAGGGTCTTGGGCCCTCCTCCTGTGAACAGGAACTCACCTTTGGACAAATTCAACATTTCATAACCTTTGGGGCTGACTTCTCTTTAAATCAGCATCTGGTTACATAACTTTCCAAGGCAATTGCCTGGAAAAATGGAAACCGTAAATATCATTCACAGAAATAAGCAACATAAGAAATTACTAGGTGAGAAGTCAAAAGGGCTTCACTACCACCAGCACCCCCTCGACAAAAAAAAAAAAAAAAACTTAGGGAACCATCAATATGCCACTTTTCACAAGGGCAGGGAAGGCCGAGTTCTCAATCACCTGATAGTTTACTTGGAAAGAAGAAAGCGGTAAAAGGGCAGAAAAAAATAAATGATTCGAGGGAATAGTCACCCCACATCCTGATGTTGCAGTCAGTTCTTGATTCAAAAATGTAGTTCTACCCATCTAAATCACCTCTGATAGATTTTTAAGATAGTTTTTAAAGTTTTTTTCATTGCTCTATTTGGAAGCTATTGTGTCTCAAAGATCTCTGCCTAGGACTTCCCATCAAAAATGCATTCTCAAACAATAAAAACATCACCAAGATGCCTATGGGCCATGCGTCATGGTCTCCATTTAGCAGTGGAGGAGGCAAATGGCCTCACATTTTCCTGAGGCTGAGTTAAGATCAACCAATCATTAATGGATAGTTAGCATACGTGCCACTTTTGGATTGCCAATTTTCACAATGAGATATATTGAACATTCTAAATAGGTGCCTTGGTGGTACTGAGAGTTAGATGTCAAGCTGCTAACCAAGAGCTGAGGTTCAGACCCAACTACAGATGGGAAGGAGAAAAAGGAGGGTGTCTGCCCCTGTGTTAGTAGACTAGAGAAACAAATCCATCGAGACTCATATGTGTGTATTAAAGAGGTTGATAAACAAGAGGAATTGAACATTGAGAAAACATCTTAGCCCAGTCCTTTTCAAGTCCATAAGTCTGCAATTAGCCCACATGTCTGATACCAATCTCTAAAGTCTTCTGACTCTCAAAACAAATGCAATAATGCCAAATGCACGGCGATCACAAGCCAGTGAGTAGGAAGTCTTTGGATCCAGTAGCATTGTAAGCATCAGCACTCGCAGGAGTCTTCTTCAGCACCTAGGGCTGCAACAGGGTAGGTCCATGTGACGTCTTCTCGGGATGTCTTGCAGGGAGTCAGCCTTGTCTCCAAGGAGTTAACAGAGTGTGGGTGTGTGTCTTCTACTTCCAAGAAGGAAATTCCAGGATTTTTCTCAGAATCCTGAGGAGAAGGCTGTGCCCACACAGAGGCCTCATTGATTAGGACTTGATTGACAGACTAGGCTCCACCCCTTTTCTCCTAAATCTCTCAAGTCCCAAATTGACACAAGATTATGTAACTACCACAGCTCCCTTTAAGATTTAGTCTTTGAAAACCTCTGTAGGGTGAAAATTGGCTCAAGGATAGTGAGTTTTTAACAATACAACATCAGTGAATACTTTTTTACCGATGATTTAGAAGACATCTGAGAATTGCTGCCACTCTGGTGATGGGTGGATTAGTGTCTTAGGCTTTTAACTGCAAAGTCAGACGTTCTAAACCATAAGGCACGCTGCGGGGAGAGAGATGAGGCTTTCTGCTGCCCTAAAGATCGAGAGCCTTGGAAGGTCACAGGAGCAGTTCTGTTCTGCTCCATAGGCTCACTACACATCAGGATCAACTCGATGTTTGCACATTTGGTTAAGTTTGGGAGTGTAATCCATAGGTATTACTCTGCAGATAAAATAGAGAAATGTGAGAGAGATTAATGGGGTTGCATGAACTCTAAGATGTTCCCTGACATTGTTTTAAAATATTCATTTTGACATTGGATTTTAAGATCAGCCTACAATTTTAAATTCCTGAATTCCTAGGCAGTTTATATTATCCTATATCCACCAAACTCCATGGCTGATAAAAATGAAGTAAAAATTGTACTTCTTTCCAAAGAAAGATATTAATTCACTGCCATCATGTCAATTCCAATGCAGAGTGATCCTTGAAGACAGGGTGGTGGCTACCCATGTGGGTTTTCAAGGCTGTAAAACTTTACTGAAGTAGAAAACTTGGTCTTTCTCCCAAGAAAAGATCAAACACACACAAATGCATAAGTTCAAGTACAGAAACTTATATACAGTTTGTCATTGTATAAATATGTGTGCGTGTTTACAAATTAAAAGATCGTGGAATTTTTCCATGAACTTTTGTCAGCTCCCTGGAATAATATGTAAATAAAATCAGTTGTACTAGCTAGTCTAAATGCCACTCATGGAAAACCCCGTGTGTGTCAGGCTATAACCGTGCTCCCTAAGGTTTCCCATGGCTGAATTTTCAGATCACTAACCTACTCCTCTGAGGTAAGTGCTTTTTAGTAAACTCAAGCCTCAAACTAGTCTGTTAAGCAGCCGAGTGAGTTCATCATTAGCACCACCAGGTGGTGCAAAAGAGGAGGTTTTCTCCTGTCAGGTAAGAGCCTCAGAATCTCACAGGGCACTTGAACCCTAGCCTATCGGGCAGTTCTGAGTCCAAATGGACTAGATGGCAGTGAGTGTTTGGGTTTATAGTTATACACACACTTGGCATCACCATCAGTTGGAATCCTTGACCCTTACTGAGACTGACACGGAACCCTCGTAGTGTAGTGGGCTACACTGGGGGCTGCTCACTGCAAGACCAGGCCTTCGAAACCACCAGCTCCTCCCTGGGAGAAAGAGGTGGCTTTTGACCCGGGCAAAGAGTCACGGTCTCCGAAATGCACTGGAGTAGTTGTACTCTATCCTAAAGGATGCCTATGGATGGGACACCACAGGTTGGCAGTGAGTCACCGAGGTTGACCTGGAGGTCCGAAGAAAATGTAAAGATCTCCTTAAAGATGCACTACGATCATCTAACATTTCGCATGGGATGGAATAGAACAAAACAGCAAACAAGCCCAAACACAGTAGTCTACTCCTTCCCCTTAAAAAAGAAAAGCTCTTGTCATTTAAGTCTCATGTGGACTCAGTATAAGATGCCATACACTTTCCACCGAAGCTCAAGCCGCCTCTCCTTCTGCCACCACCTTTGCCTAAACCTAGCCTCCACCTCAGCACGAGCAACTCTGAAGCAATTCTGACCTCCCAACCAGACACCGTGTAGTAGCTCCAATATGTGCACGTTCTCTGCTCGAGCCCCTCGCCTTTCCTTCCTCACCCACCCCGCGTTCGTGCACGTGGTCAAGGCCCCAAGCTCTCCTCAGCATCGCAACCTGCTCAAAGTGCCCAGGTTGTAGATTGAAGTTAGTGTAAATGCTTTTACACAGTTTATTTTTCACTTATAGATTTTATTAATACCATTTCTCTCCCTGAGAGCCTGTTCCCTGATAGCTTGCTCTCTGAGGGCTACTTACCACACTAAGAATCAGGTATACCTTACATTCAGAAAGTCTTTGCTCAAACCACTCGGAACCACTTCATATCCTTTGTCCCCTCCCACTGACCTCTTCACCCTCTTCACTAGCTCAGGTACCTTTGCGCCATGCTCTCTATGCCCAGTCAACTCATCTCTATAAAGCTGTGTCTCACTAGCTTAAAGAGATCGAATAAGCTCATTCTCCTCTTGCCTAAACATGAAACCTGGCTTCCCGTACTTTACATTGTGTTTGTATTAATGATTACATTGCTCAACACACATACTCTTTTTATATGATTTTATCTTGCAAGCTCTAAAAGAAGAGGAACCATAATCTTTCCCATTTTGTTCTGCTCAGAATTTAGCACCGTGTCTACAGCACAGAAGTAGCCTTTAAATGCTTGATTTTATTTTACTGCTCCTTTGAAGGCAAGGAGAAAGAATGAGAGGGGGGAAAGTAAAAGAAAAAGAGAGAGATAGTAAAAGTGCATGACTATAAAGCGCTTCAGAATATTATTACAGAAATGTTGGTCTTAAGTTCTGGTCAAGTTTGGGAGGAAAGTTCTGATCTTACTTCAAGACACTTTTGCACTCCTCCTCTTTTGACACAGTCAATTTCTACTCGTATGAGAAATATCTCTAAATTCCAGAATGATCAAAAGCATCAATGATGGGCCAGAACTCAGTCACCTATTTCCATTATATACATGCAGGCATTTTGCATTTTTCATCTCAATGTCCAAGGATCCTGTGGGTAAAAAAGAGGGGGGGGGAGTAAAACGTGCACCTACTGAAATGACAAGAAATATCATATGACCTCTCAGATACTTTGGGGATCTAAATTTCAATCAGGAAAAGTCAAGGGAGGGGCAAACCTCCACTGCTTCCACTCAGCATGAAGGCCCTCTGCCTCCATGCACCCCGCGCCTGCCCGCACACCTAAAACGGCTCTTTGGCAGGACTCGGGGCAAAGGAAATCTATTTTGAGTCTTTATTACCAGGCTCACTGTCTGGCTGAATCCAAAACTGTCACTTTGGCTCCTAAAGTCTAATGCTGAAAGCTTACTGAGATAAATATGGACCTTCTCATCAGGCTGTCAGGAAATGCGTGGATCTATTTTATTTATACCCTTAAAATGTATTCCTTTTGCCTTTCCTTTTTGAAGAAATTTCTTTCTGGGGCTTCATGTGGCTGACAACATACTCTTGCGTCACCCTCTAGAAAAGCGCTCCCCTGTTAACAACTGGGTGCAAATGTACACACAAAAGATAGTGTCCCTGGCTCATTCCAAAACCTGGCGCCTCACTCTAGCAGGTTTCTTTAATCAAGTCACAGGAAAGCTCCTTCCTCAAGAACTGCATCGATCGTTTACTTAGAATAATTTTCATTTCTGACATGTGCAGCCCAAGAAGTGAGTAGCACTGTCTGCTGCTCAGAAATCTCGGTCCCATCAGCCTATCTTTTCTTCCATTCACTTCCTTGACACTTGGGCCTGCTGTCCTTGTTAAAAGGGCTCCGAACGAGAAGCAGCTAGAACCAAGGGAATCAGACCAAGCCACAATAAATCCCTCAACCCAAACAAACAACAACAACACACACAACCCCCCAAAAGCAGAAACTCTATACTGCTGAGATGATCACTGTCTGGCAGTGATATTAATATATTGTGTATATTTATCCTTTCCTGCTGATGCCATCATTTGCCATTCTGAATTTGCTATGGACAGCAGGATTCCTGCTGGTCTTACTTACAGAGATGGTGGCTACAAAAACACAATTCAGACTCACACCCACGTTAGTCATCAGAGAGCCGAGAGTAAGATTCCTGCCAAGGGCAGAGGATTTAAGGTGCAGGCTCTAGCCTTGGTGGGCTTGCTGAAGAGAGCAAAACGACAGCAATACGATTATCTGGAAATAGAATCCAAGGATCTGTGTTTGTTTCTTTTGTCAAGGGACCCATGTGATATGCCAACTCACAAATTTACCTGTGCCCGCTGAAATCCAGATCCTTGAGGGGAATGGGAGGTTGCCCCTTACGTCGCAATATTATTCTATCCCTGGATGTCTGGTGGACCACTGTGATATTACACCCACACACACACCCGTTGACAGTGAGACCTTTTGATGCTTTATTTACATTAAATTATATCATGCTTATGTCAGAGTGACTTGTGATTGGCCCTTTACATTTCCTGCCCCTCCAAACTACTTCTCTCTTTGACAGTTTGTGTGTACCAGGGCATGTCATTCTCGGGCAGCAGTTCTCAAGCTCGCGACTCCTTTGGGGGAGGTCGAATGACTTTTTCATAGAGGTTGCCTAAGGCCATCGGAAGACACATATTTCTGATGATCTTAGGAAATGAGACACCGGTCCTCTATCTGTCTCTACGCGCATCCGCTCACAGATACACCAACATACGAGGACCCAGCATGAAGGTTGTTACCCATGCTGTACCATGCTTCAAGACAACATTTCATCTATTTGTCATTAGAAATAAATATTTCACAATATATAATTACATTTTGTTTTGTGATCATCGCTATGCTTTAATGATGTTCATTTTGTAACAATGAAAATACTTACTGCATATCAGATATTTACATGATGATTCACAGCAGTAGCAAAATTACAGTTATGAAGGAGCAAGAAAAATAATCTTTTTTTTGGGGGGGGAGGGGCATCATTGCTCTCCGGTGGTGGGAGTAGGAGTTCCAGCCCCACTGCTGGAATTGAACCTCCATCCCAGTGGGCCACAGTCCCGTGCACAACCACTACGCCACCGGGGCTCAGCCCCAAAAATAATCTTATGGTTAGGGATCACCACAACATGAGGAACTGTATTAAAGGGTCGTGGCAGGTTGCGAACCACTGGTCTAGAGCAGGGCTTGGAAAACTCTCAAGACCAAAGATCCAATTCTGTTCCTCCTAACTTTAAAATCACTCAAGAGCCTAACTATGTTTTTTCCAAACAAATGAAATCACCGTGATCTGAAATATTAACCTTCAAATGTTTTCTGTTTGTTTGTTTGTTTGTTTGTTTGTTTTTTGGGGGGTGGGCATCACCCATCACCATGGCCTCTGGTGGCCATGGGCGCTAACCAGTGCTCCTGAGAGCCGCCGCTGGATTTGAACCTATTCTCTTGGTCATCAGTCATTCACAACACGGTTGACATAACAATAACAATAATCAAAAATAATCTTTTTTTTTAAAGAAGGACTCTGTGAGAGCAAAAATTCCTCAGAGCCTCTCAGAGAGAGCCCTTTCAAAATGATGGCTTATCCTACCAGCTATGCTGAGAAGTGCTACAGAGTCATGATTTCTAGAACACATTTCAAGCTTAACTCTCGCCTTAGACTCAAGTTCAGCAGCAGGCAATAGGAACCTCCAAAGTGAGATTGATATATAACAAACCTACTCCCTATAACGAGAATCTCCAAAATGGCCAACTATGTAACAAGGCCACCAGCACATCATCTGAGTCCCCAAAGCAGCAAGGGCAGAATAGGTAATCCAGATAGTACTGCTAAGATTTAGCATGCTTTTCCTAGCTTATTGCTTCTCAACAAGGAATGAATTGACACAGCAGAAGCCCAATAGTAAGTGAAAGTAAGTTTAAGTTTTGACAGTACATTCTCACAGGCACAGATGAGCCATCTCTGGAAAGTGTGGAGAGACAAGAAAGGAAGAAGAGGTGGAACCAAAAAAGACCATGTGAGGCTGTGATTTCGCTCTCTCTACCCTCCCTCCCTGATTGGCCTCCTCTCACATCCAGTTGGAGGGTGTGGTTGTGTGTTAGGGCGTTCTTAATGGATGTGCCCAAGTATGCATGTGATGTGTAACATAACATAAGCCAGGGCAAGCTCAGGCTTTGACTGTGTGCACATCAGTGCGCACGTCATCTAATTGGTCCTTACCTTGTGTGTCCAAGCTTTGAGTGGACATGCATCAGTGTGTGCCTTATGTAACTGGACCTTACTACATGTCTCTTCCCATAGCCTTTCTTTATGGGTTTGGCTAGCTATTCTTTGCTGATTGATGGGCCTTTGGCGGACAATTCCTTTTTGCCCTAAGCTCCCTGCCTAGCAGTTCAGTCAAGTGATCCGTGCACCAATCTTTTTGCTCCACTGCCTTCATCATGTAGCTCCCATTCTCAAGATCACGACACGCTCTAAGAGCACACTCATCCTAGCCATCATACTCACATTCTGAGTTGTGTCCGAAAGAAGCTGGAGAGGGCTGAGGCCACCTCTTATCTTTTAAAGCGACTTGGGTTGGCATTTCATAAGTCTATGGCTACACAAAGCTGCAAATGAGCTGGAAATCTTTTTTTTCCAGAAAAACACCATTTGGTGTTATCACTCCAAATGAAATCAAGACTCTCTTGCTAAGGAAAAGGCCAAGAAGACATGTGGGTGGGGCAATTAGCAATCGTGGCCTCATTGAATAACCTGTCACCATGTCTAGAATTCCTACTATTGCCCCTTGTGGATTAAGTCATTGTCTTTTATAATCTATGTTAAATGCAAAGATATTAACTTGAAACAATAAATACATAACAAATGTATTGAGACCCATTCTCATATAAGCACAAACCAACATATGAGATTTTTGTTTCTTGGGGGGGGGGGAAAGGAGGGCATGAAAAAGTAACCAGACAGTGATGTGAACATCTAGCAAAGGTGCCCAGATGACTCTGGGAAGTCAAGGCACTGCAGTTCAAAAGGCTGAGGATGGGGAAGAAACCCAAACCAATTTTGCTTAATTCACAATTTTGCTAAGAACTGACCCCACACATGTCAGGTTGATACATTAGTACGGGAATGCCATTACCTACCTCTAAGTGACCTGATGGCTCAGTGGTTACGTATTAGCTAATAACCTCAAGGTCAATGGTTCAAAACCAGTCACTCAGCCAGAGAAAGATAAGGCTTTCTACTCCTGTAAAGAGGTATAGCCTCCAAAACCCACAGGGGAAGTTCTACCCCATCCTACAGGGTGACTTTAAGACAAAAACAACCCATGGCCATGAGTGGAATGAGCTCTCTACCAAGAAGTTTGCAGTCAATTACTAACCTAAAGATTGTTAGTTTGAAGCCATTCAGCAGGGCCACAAAAGAAAATGCTTGGTTCTCTTCTTCCATTAATATAACAACCAAGAAAGCCCTATGGAGAGGATCGACTCTGCACCACAGCGGGTCACCCCCAGTCAAAGTCAACCTCATGGCAACTAACAACATAGACTCAATCCAAAGAGTGTATAGACCAACACCAAATTCATTGCCACGGAGGCAATGCTGACTCATAGCGAACCCTGTGGGTGCTTAGGGGAGCAGAATGCCCAACCTTTCTCCCAGGAGCTGCTGGTGCTTTCCAGCTGCGGACCACGCGGATCACAGCCCCATGCAGAAGTGTTATGTTCCAGGGTGGCTTGCCTCAGTTCTTGCTTCTCGGTGCTGAAAGAATTCATGTGGCAGAAGCACTTAAGTAATTGCAAGCAGCTTTTAGGAGGGAAAGGGGAGCTTCCGGTGGTACCGTCTCAAAAGGTCCATGCTATCTCTGAAAAGCGTGCAGGCTACATGGGGACTGCGCAAGAGGTGGCGATTAAAGATGGCCACTTCTTGGGAGCGTGAGGAACCATGGGAAAGGAATACTGGGACAGGGCGCCGAACAAGCATGCCACGCTGAACCAAGAGCAGGAAATCCCAAGAGGGGGGAGGGGGCGTGCGAGAGAGCAAGCTGAAGGAGAGGCCTGTGAGACAGACCCCAGGGCCTTGATCGACCTGCAAAAGGCCAGGCATCGAAATAAGAGACCTGGCGTGGTCTGCCCTCAGTAGATTCATCCCCCCTCCTATCCCACTGGCTGAGGGAAGGGGGACTGGGGTTGGGGGGACATGGCTGATCTTATTGGCTGAGTTCAGGCATGCCTGTGTGTGTGTGTATGGGTGTGCCTAGATTAATTTCCACCTGGGTTTAGGTGACCTAGGCCTACCATGCCCAGTTTGGATTTCCCCATAGGTGTCTCATTAGTGTGCCTGGTTCCTTTCCAGCCCCATTTCTGTGCCATGATCACCTCGTTTTCATTTAGGGTAGGCGTTTGGTGGACTCAACCCTGTCTGTCCCTAATCTTACTACCTTTCATCACCACGACACCACTAGTGCTCCTAAAATGTTCCTATAACACCAGGTAAACCCATTTATTCCCAGCTCTCTTTTGCAGGATTGTATTCATTTTTAATATACAAGATGGGGGGTAGTGATAACACCAGGTTTAGAACTAGTCAAAAGCGGGGGACAGAAGCTTTCAAATAACAGCAACTTTTGCTTCTGAATAAAAATAGAAGACAATTTTGAAAAAAAAGATATGGAAACAGGTTTATCCTTTCAAATATAAATATCATTTTGGAGTAAGACCTTTATAAGATGAATATTATTCCTCAAAGAGGTTTTGTTTTGACAGACTTAAATTAACTACAGAAAGGTCATCTTTGACATTATAGGGAATCAGAATGTGTATCGTAGAGCAGAGTAAATTTCATGACATGTCAGACAGAGAGCAGATGTGAGAATCTAAGGCCAGAAATCACAACTTCTATTTTACTGTCACCCAGGGAAATTTCCCTTTTCTTTCAAGAAGCAAATAATCTACACCTATTTTTCTAAATCCTCATTTCTTGTACCATCAATGGATCCCATCAATCACCTAATGAATACAGCACTGGTGATCTAACAGGCTGTAACCAATTTATTGACCAATCCCCAGAGTGTAAACCTTTATGTTCAGAGAAACTTCTATGACTATTTATGCCATGAAAAAGAAAACCAGGGGGAAAATATTCATTTGAAACTTGTTCACAGTCTTAAAGGAACACAAATTTATCACCTGCAACACACCAATTGTGGACACATGGTAAATATTAAGCGATATGGCTTGGTGTTTTAACCTCGTGTTTCATCTAGTCATTTTAAGAATGAGGTCCACTTCAAGGACTGAAAGATTATTTCACAGAAATACTGCACTTGCATTCAGTCCTTTTTCTTTCCTTTTATTCTAGAACTTGTTTTCCCTGTGTCTATATTTTATTAATGAACTAATTCCTCTCCTTGGGTTTCAGAAGAGTTGCACAAAACCACAGAAGAGTGTTCTTATTTAGGGAATATTAATAGCATGATCTCAGGAATTTTGACTTTGGAGGCCTAGAGGAAGGCAAGAAGAAGCTGACACTCATTTTAATCCCCTCCCCCAAAGCCCCCGGAGCCTTGTCCTTTCAGTTTCCTTTCAAATGATAAACTATTTAGGGAACTGAAGAAAAACACCTCACACCACAGAAAATTGAGACTTATCTTTCGCCAGGCATTCAAGTATTTCCCCTCCAGGTGTCTAATTTCACACGACAAAGAATGTTGTTTTTAAAAATAGAATAATTTGACATTTCATAATTTTTCTTACTTGTTTCACTACATTTCACACCTAACTACTTGGACTTTGCAGCCCCTGCTTCCAACAATCCAAAGTGCTCACTTGAATTTCACGTAACTCATGAAAAGAGGTCTCTATTTCATTTATTAGAATGCCAGGTAGACAAGAACATTTTTTTAGATGGGAAAGTTTTCAATTTGAAGGTTTCATATGGTGTCACCTTTGAAAAATGATCAATGCCACATGGAGGGTCACACTTCACCCCACCCACAGAGGTGGCACATGTCTCTTATTATCCAGCCCCTAGGATAAGATTTCCATACCCAAAGAGAGAAAAGACAATCTCAGAATTCCTTGTTATACAAAGGCTACGATCAATAGACTGACTGTGCTCCCTACTGGTAAAAGCCAGAGCTACAGCCTAGCTCAAAGCTCAGTGGGGAAAAAGGCTCATGGAAGTAGCTATTTAAAATTTGTTTACTGCTCCCAGACACAGGATATCTTTCCAACTGAGTTGAAAATTTAGAAGAAGAGAGTATTCATTAGGCTGAGAACTGAAGCCAAGATAGTCAGAGCTGCTGCTGGGGCACACTGAATGTGGATTCACGTAGTTCTGTGTTGTTCGGTGCCAGAGAAGTCATTTGCATGCACCATGACCCGGGGTGACAGAGTGGAACTGCCCCATGGGTTTCCCAGGCTGCAATCTTCCTGGGAGCAGATCATCCCCTCTTTCGTCCCTGTAGCTGCTGGGTGTGTTTACACGGCCAACTTTGCTGCTCCCAGAGGAATGCTTAATCAACACGGATGAGCTTGGACATAGAAATGGAGCGTTCTACTCCTGGAAAGAGCTAGCGTCTGGAAACTCGCAGGGGCAGTGCCACCCTGTCCTACAGATTCACCAAGGCTTGGCACTGACTGCGTGGTAGTGAGTCACAGTACATTCATCACGCTAGCACAATTCAAGATAATTGTCAGTGTAACCAGTTACTCACTGCGTTCTGACTAAAATATAGACTGTTCTGGGGCCAAGAGAGACCCAAATGAAAATATAATGTATATAGATGTATTTAGTGGACTTTTTTTTCAGGAGAGAGTAGTTGCAAAGAAGGACATCGTGCTTGGCAAAGTGCAGAGGTGGAAAAAAAGAGGACTGGCACAGGGGTGAAAATCGGGAGCTCAGACTTAAGAATTGCGGTGAGGATGGAACGGGCGGGAGGGGGGGTGTCCGTTCCTTTGTACATAGCATTGCTATGGGTCCGAACGGACCCTGGGCCACCAACAACAATAACAAGGATAAAGACAAAGCAAGGCTATTATGGTGTCCAAGGACGCACAGTCCTTTGAATAGGGTATGGAGGACAAAGGAAACTCACAAAATCATGGTTGGCAGCAGATCAGTAAACCACAGGTGCAGGCGGGACCTCAGAAGTATAAAAGGGACAACGAGTAAGATATGTACACTAACTGCAGATTACAAGATTAACTCAGAGCCCTCCAACCACCATGAATATGTACCCCAATTTCCATCAAGGGCGCAATTAGGCAAATTCTTGAGGATGCGGTCCCTCCCTTCCCGGCTATGGGAGCTGAGGCAATCTGAGTCTGCCCAATGGCAAGGTTTTTGTTTTACATGGCCAGTCAATGGTCAGGAAGAACTTAATGGAACTGGAATCGATGTGGAGACTGAAATGGATTTAAGGCTCCCACTGTAAACCTTGCTCTTCTGCGAGCCTGTTGTTCAGAATGGAAGCTCTAAGGCAATACCCGAAAATTCCCCTGGAGCCTTGGCGAGGGAAGCATTGCGCTGCTAACTGCAAGGTTGGCAGTTAAAGTAATCACTTATTTCCCCTTATTCTTCTCTGATTTTATCATTTTTACTTTACTCACAAGGAGAAGCGCACACTTGTCAAGGGGAAAAAAGATTTAAAAGTGTAGCCTTTTACCAGCAGCTTAGAGGAGCTCTGATCACGTAGTGGTGGCGCACTGGGCTATTAACCACCAGAGCGGTGGCTGCTTCTCCGGAGAACTACATGTTCTACTCCCCTAAAGCGACAGGAGCGCACATGTGGGCTCATCTACCCTGTCCTATAGGAATGGTATGAGGCAGAATCAAGTGGAGAGCAAGGAGGGTTTTGTTTTAGCTGCCAGTTCCCTGAAATTAACAGAATCGTGTTAACAGCCACTACAGACTTCTCTTTGCCTCACACATGAGCTTTGAAAAGGGAAACATTAAGCAACCTTTCCCAGGCCACCAAGGACTTGGTGACGACAACAGAGCAAAAGGTCTGTTAAAAAACACACCGCGTGCCCATTCTTGCACGCTCCTTACTCAAGTCTTTTATATACTGGCCTGGGCTCAAACTCCCTGCCATCAAGTCGATGGCGACTCACAGCATCCCTATTGGACACGTTAGAACTGCCCCTGTGACTTTCCGAAACTGTAACTCTTTTCTGGGAGTAGCAATCTCTGTCTTGCTCCCTCTGCTGGAAGAAATATTCATTCCCCACCTTGAATGCGCACTCAGGACTGCAAGAGAGGCTTGCTCTATGTGGAGGACTCTGCAAATGGACTGGGGGCTAGCGTTGCCATACCGAGCCACGGCAAACTGGGCTGCTTCTAATTTAAGCTCTAATGCAATTCCAAGCAGCTTAGCCATATCAAGAGAAATAAAGCAAAGTGAGAAACACAGAGAACAAGTGAATTTCCTTCACAATCAAACGAGCATGAAGGAAGAGGATTCTCGCCATTGGCAAATGTATGAGAAGAAAGGCATTTGGATGCAGCGACGGAAGAAAGTGAAAGGATTGCAGATATTGCGGACACAGTTTGGTAATATTCATCAAAATGGGAGCTGCACATATTCTTTCAACAGCTATTGCTCAGTTTAGAATCTAATCAGAAGATTTGTATTTGCAATATATAGAAAAGATAAATTCAATAAGATATTCACGGCATTGTTTCTGGTACAAAAAACAACAACAAACCTGGATAAAAACTAAATTGACGAGAGCTAGGAGACCTGGTGAAATAATTATCTGGAACAGCACTACCTGTTGCAGAAACAGTTCCAGGAAGCCTTGTTAAATGCAAAAAATAGCAAGCTAAGGAAGAGGTCATGTAAGAAAATAATCGCAAGCCAGGCAGTAGTTTTGGAAAGGTGGGGTAAGAACCTATGTAAATAAACTCCTCCATAAAAGTAGCAAGCATTCTGGCAAAGTTGTACAAATCAATATTTTGAAACACTTGGCATTTACTCAAAGAAGACAATTTCAGGAACATTTATTTTAGATTGTTTGGGGTCAGGTATCATCCATGGAGGCTGAGAGACTGAATGACTTGCCTAGAGTCTGTCCAAGAGATGTTAGAATTTATATCAGAGGAGAGGCTTTTAGAACAGGAAAACAGTACTGCATCGAGTGGTGGCCAGTTGGACAGAAAAGGACGGGCTTTGGGATTAAACTCTGAGCACCCTGGTTTTCAAAGGGCTATGGATGACAGTGATAAGGCAAAACCCATTTGCAGAGTTCCCACATTGATTGAGCTTCCATTTATTTCTTTTTGATCAAGAATGATTAGATTCTTTCTGAGCACTAACCAAGGATGTAGATAATCATGTCCTCAGGCAGAGAGGGTCTCCTTCACCCCTTCCTTCCAGCCCAAGGAGGGCTCGCTTAGAGGCTTGTCTGGGTTTGTCCCTAATGGATGTCACCATATTGAGGACTCAGGGGGTGGAATAGTCTTAAATGATGCCCAATTAATCTCACCCTGGCTTCCATGCCATTTGGTCCTGGGCCAATTTTGTAAGCCCATCTATCTAACAATATAAGTATCTCAATCATGGTCCCATTTCAACTTCTGTCATCCCACCTGTAACTGTCACGTGCTGATCTGCCACCAATCATGAATTTGTGACCAAACCAAAACAGTGAATGCACTGCCATCGAGTTAATGCTAACTCATAGAGATTCCCTTGCGGGGTTCCAAGACTGCAACTGTATGTGGAAGAAAGCTTTGAACTGCTGACCAAGAGGATCCCAGCCCAATGGGTAGCCACTACACCACCAGGGCTCCTGAATTTGTGACAGTTTCCTTTATCCCATACCCTGCTCTGAACCCTTTGATGTCATTTTGCCTCTCATTTGGATGATGTGCCCATGTCTTTCTTCCTTTTATGACTTAACAAATGTCCTCCTTGAATTATACTTGAGATTGGGGTCTCTTTTGTACCCTAAAATGGAGGGGAGTTGCTATGAGGGCCACTTTAGACAAGATAATAACTTCATGTGGAAGTGAGGTGGGTCACTGAAACTATTTGCACTATGACATTAAGTGTCAGAAGTTATTTGTTGGAATTCTGAAAATATGTGCGCCAAACTGTTCCTTATGAAGGAAGAGGAAACCATTCCCAAGACATCTGGCTGGAGCTGCATGCCAGTGAGGGGAAACAGTGACTGGGAAGATACACTGGCAATACCTACGTAACTAAGACACGGCTGTTTTGGAGAATTGCCTAGTGTCCCTACAAAGAAGAACTGCTGGACCTCCTTAAGAACACTCAATGGCACTTTTACTTGCTCTTTTCCCATCAATTCTCTTGTTCTGGGGCAGCGTTCCAATCACCACAGCCATAGCCATTGTCTTCAAGTCTGTTTCAACGAATAGTGACTCTGTGTCAAGACAACCAAATGCGTTGCCATAGACTCACTTCTGACTCACACTGATTCTATTATAAAGGGTTTCTGATACTGTCAATATTCAAAGACAGCCTCACCATTCTTCTCCAAAACCACTGGTGGAGTTGAACCCCAACTATACAGGGGATAAGCCCAATGCGTATCCCATGCTGCCACCAAGATTTCTTGATCAACAATCCTCTAGGACAGAGTAAAACTGACCCACAGGGTTTCCAAGGCTGGAACCTTTATGGACACCAACTGCACATGTTTTACATTTGAAGCAGCTAGTGGGTTCGAATCACCCATTTTTGAGTTAGTAGCTGAATTCTTAACCACTGAACCACGTGAGTTTCTTTTCAACCCCCCAGCCAGAACCCATGGCTATTGAGTGGATTCTGAGACCAATAGCCTTGATACCACTGGAGGATGAAATTGTGTTTGGAGTGCCTTGGGGCGTTCCATCCTCAGAGCAGTATCACTCTTGGCCTTGTCACCCAGCTCCCTGGAAAAGCCTCATTAAGGGTTAAGCTGCACTATTAAAGCGCGGTCTGACAAATGAATAGTTGGTGAAACCAAGCAGCAGCCATCACTTAACATAGAAGCTGCCAGTGTCAACTACAGCAGTTTAGGTGAAAGAGCCCGGCGAAAACCTGAAAAAGAGAGATGAGAGAACGTGACACAGGTGAGTCTAAACCCCTGCATTCCCAGGGCTCCTTGGGATGTTGGTAAACCAACTCAGACCAGTTTATCGTCACTGACTCAGTTCCGACTCACAGCAACTGTACAGGGTAAAACAGAAGTGCCCCCAGGGTTTCCAAGGATTTTGCTGCTGTTGTTTTTGTTTTGTTTTGTTTTTGTTTTGGGGGCATCGCTGCCCTCTGGTGGTGGGAGTAGGAGGCCCAGCTTTTGCTCCTGTGGAGTCGCTGCTGGAATTGAACCTGCATCCCAGTGGGCCGCAGTCCCGCGTACAACCAGGACGCCGCCACCGGGGCTCAGCCCCTCCCAGGACTTTTTTCAAGAAGTTAATCACCCCGAATCCACTGCCATCTAAGTGATTCCAGCTCAGAGTGACCGTATGGGACAGAGCAGCACTTCTCCAGAGAATTTCAGAGGATAGAACTCTTCATATAAACAGTCTGCCTCATCTTTCTCCTACCGAGCAAATGGTGGGTTTGAACTGCTGACCTTGTGCTTAGCATCCCAATACTTCATGTGCTGCATGATCAGGGCTCCAACATTAATAAACAGAGGCAAAAACTCCTACATAGGGCTGTGGAGACCACAAACCTTGACGGGAGCAGGCGGCCTTATCATCTTTCCTTCCACAGAGCAGCTGATAGAGTCGGACTGCTGGGTCAGCAGCCCACCCTGTCACCTGTTATGGCACAAGGGCCCCTGCAGTCACCGGGAGACATGCAGAGAACACATCTCTGACGTGTTCCCAGTGATCCAGAAAGTTGTGTTGAGGGGCCAGACCGTGTGCGCGCCCAGAAGAGACCTGACATGTTCTTGATCGCTCTCACCTCGGATTGACCCTGAGGCCTGCCTGGTGCAAGCAGGAAGTGTAGGCTGTGGTAGAATTTTATGAGGTAAATGATACCTCAATAAAACTGTTTGAAAAATAATAGCTAACCATTTGAGATCAAGAGGGCAACATTTACCCAAGGACAAAGGTCAGGGGATTGGCAAAGAAAGAGGAGAGGCAACAGGCAACCCAGAGAGGAAGCGGGATAAGTGAGGTTACATTGAGGAGATTGCGATCAAGAAGATGAAACAAAAATACATGGGGATTGCTGAATGTAAGACCAAAGGTCTGCTTATAACCAACCCTTCACCCAATTCGAAATGAAAGTTTTTAAGTATGTCATGCATATCTATAATAAATCTGAAATGGCTTTAAAAAAACACAACTAACTCTTACGTAATCCTTAATTAGACACTGTAAATGCTTGACCTATAGCAACTTACTTGATCCTCCAGACAGCTTCATGGAGTAGAACATGGAGCCATAAATAAGAACACACGTAGGCGCCACAACCACTCCTTACCAGCAGTCTCACTAGTCCCTGTCTCATGCCAGGGAAGAGGGTAAAAAAAAAGTATACAGATATAAAAGGGCTTTTCTAAAAAGTCACTTGAATTTTTCAGTATTCTTCAAGTCTATTTTTCCACAAATTTTTGAAGCCCCTTTGTGTATTTACTTATGAATTCATGTAGACGGAATAACAAAGAATTTTTATCAGTGATTTTCTCTAGAAAATGAGATCGACGGTGGGTAGGAGAGGGAGACCTTCACTTACTACTTTATGCTCCTTTGGGCTCTGAATTTCTTAAATGCTTCATAGAAATTCATGTATTTATTTGGTAGATAAGAAACATTTCTTTTTCAATCAAAGCTCTGGTTATGGGGAGCACATTGTTAGATTCTTCCATTTTTATTTTTCATAAATTTCTTGGTACTTTGAGATATTTTCTGTTAGATTTTCGTCTTCCAGTGTTGGAGCTGGAGGATGGGCTTGAGGTCCAGAGCAAAGTGGAGCTGAGAAACTCTTCCTCAAAGAAGGGTCTGTTTTGCCTGCCCCCGCCCCCTTCCCCCGCCATTGCAACTCCCCCACCCCACCCCCACCCCGGCTTGGAGAGAAAGCAGTGGCAGAGACTGATAAACAAATGGCTGCTCCGTTGCTAGGGGATCAAAACTGCATCCTTTGCACATGTGCAAACCAACCCATTTAGGGAAAATATGAAATTGGCCTTGTGCTTACAGGATGAGGGTGAAATGCCTACAGCATCAGTGTTGTAGAGGTCTGTTGTTTGGGATTTTATTTTCATTTAAGATTTTAAAATATTCACAAGGGGATGAAATATAAAAGCAATGAGGTGTTATCAAGCCTTTTTGAGGATAACTGGGATATTGTTGGAGTTTCTTGAGGGTCAGTACAGACACATTATAAACAATTTGCATATAACTCTTAGTGCACACATGAAAATCCGAAAATGACTTGTAGTTACAAATTCTTTTCCAAATACCAGTGATAACTACAGCTTTGGGTTTGGAGGCAAATTTTCCTTAAGAGAATATCAAGTAACAATATCTTCAAAAGTCGATAACTTGTTATGTCGCAGCATAAAAACCCGACTCCAACTCACAGCCATCAAGTGAAGTCCAAGGACCAGGGACCCAATAGGACAGGGGAGAAGTGGCCCCACCGGTTTCTGAGACTGGGATTCTTTCACAGGAATAGAAAACTGCGTCATACTTTTGTAGCGATGCTGGTGGTTTTGAACTGCTGACCTTGAGATTAGCAATCTAATAACTAACACCACCAGGGATCCTGAGTTCTATTTATTCACAATTTAACATCACACAAACTATACACTCATATTTTCAACCGTTCATGGCACATAACAATGTTGTCCGGAAAACCGGACCTCAGAGGCCAAAGGGGTTACAGAATGCAGTCTCGGGGTGGGGGTGGACAACTTGAAGACACAATTCTACTAACAACAGCATGGAAACAGCCGCATGACAGGGACTCCAAAGTGCCACCAGGTGTGCTTTGTATCAGAGATACAAAAACTACCCCCCTCCCCACCCAAGACAGTGAAACCTTCCCACAAGTCAATATCCCACCGGTTTATACCAGAAAATAAACAGCCAGTAAATGATATCACCTCTTAAAAAGAAAACGAAAACACCAAACATTTATACTTTTATAAAGGGGATAGTGGAGTTTCTTCATTCTTAAAATGCTTCTACTAAAATACTTGCATTTGCTAAAGCGTTGCTAAAACACTCCTCTGGTTGGTACAAGAAAGGAGATAACAGGGCTCCCTGATAAGGCTTAATATGTAAACCTTAATCAGACTTGCCTTCTGTTTCTCTGGCTTCATCAGAAACTGGACTCTCAGTTTGTGTTTCTCCGTTTTTGGCAGGTGAATCCTTAGTTTCATGGTGAGCCATTTCAGCCTCTTTTCCCTTGGCTCCCCTTTCCCCTTTAGCCTGCACTTTTAAAAATCTGAACATTTATCCTTTGCCGCTGCTGTTTTTTGGTTCCGTCCCCACTTTCTCAGGCGCGGGTTTTACTGACAACCACATCGATCGCTCTTTCTGCCCGGCTGGCCCAATGCGAGTCTGAGTCCATTCCCTTTCACTGAACCGCTGCACCCTACTATCCGCTATAGGCTGCCCCACCCTTTCCCCCCATTTATTAGGGCTCAGGATCCAGGGACAAGAGTGTGGGAGGTGGGATTGTGGGGGGGGGGCGTGGAGGAAGGCTGGGGGTGGAGCCCCAGAGCATTAGAAAGCGTCTTTACAAACACAGGAATTCTGGCTTATAGGCTTTAGGAAGCATCAGGCACGATGATTAGAAGAATATAAGGAGGAGGTGACTATTATTTAAACTGGGATGCTTTGTTTTTTGCTATTAATAATATGTAATATATAGAAATATATGTAACACAATATTTGCCCTTTCACTCTATTTTCTGAGTTCAGTTTCAGTAGAATGAACTATGTCCCCCATGTTACTCAATCATCACCACTATCAATGACCAAATTTTTTCATCCCCTTTAGGAGAGACTCAGCATTCTTAACCAATACTCTCCAGGCCCTCTTCCCACCTGGGAACCACTACTAAACTTTATTTTCTATGTATTCGTCTAATCTGAATAGTTCATTAAAACGGGATTCTATGTTTGTCCATTTGTGCCTAATTGATTTAACTGAGCATAATGAGTTTGCTTTTAATTTGTACTTACGCACTTATACACTAACTATACAGAACTACTAGTACTTCTATATTAGCACCCTACTAGAGTACACTGAGAATTTAGGATATTATTTTTAAAGGTTTTGTATTAAATGATATAATATTAAATAATGGTTTCTTAAAAGCTATTTGGTAAATAATTTTTCTTTCCTGCTTATCTCCATTATCTGGTTATGCAATGATAAAAGTATGGCCTTTGAATTCACAAGTATTATGTTATAAATATATACGTTCAAGGAACCAAACTCACTGCCATTGAGTCAAGGGTGAATCAGTGGCCCGCCTGTGAATTGCAAAGACTTGAAATGTTGGTGGGAGTAGAAAGCTCATTCTTTCTCCCTCCGAGCTACTGATGGTCTTTCGAACTTCCAACCATGCGGATCACAGTCCAATGCATAAAATCAAAGCAAAACTTGAGCTTGGCAGCCAGACAGATTCACGTTTGAATCTTTCATCTGCAGCTCGCTAGATACGTGACCTTGAATAAGTTATTTAATCGATGCTTTAGCTTGTTTTTGTTTCTGAAAAATGAAGATAGTACTACCTCCCTTGGCAGTATAGTTGGATTAAAACACCTGGCACCATGTCTGGCAACTAGTAGGTGCGCAATAAACAGTGCATCTCTTACCTCCCTTCTGGCAGGAAAGAAAAAAACAAGCAAACACGCTGGTATCGAGTCGATGACAACACTAGTGCCCCCTATAGGACATGGTAGAACTACTCCTCTGGGTTTCCAAGACTGGAACTCTTTATGGGGTCAGAAAACCCGGGGTGGAAAAACCCCCTCTTTCTCCCTCAGAGTGGCTGTCGGTTTTGAACTGGTGACCTTGCAGCTAGAAGCCCAACTTGTAACCAGTATTTGGAGAAAAAACTGAGTAGAAAAAGAGAAAAAAAGAAGTTCTTGTGCAAAGGGTCTTTCCTGTTAAGGAAGTGCACAGTCTTTCTGAATAGACTGAAAATAAGTACCTCAGGAGTGTTGTCCTGTTTTCAAAATGTGCCAGTCTACCTTTCCAGTGATGATTCTGGGTGGTCGCGCTGCGTACAATGTAGTGTACATTCATACCCATTTGTGAGTTGATTGTCTATATCCAGACAAACTTGAAGGAGCCCTGATGGCACAGCAGTTTGCGCCATGGGAGAAAGATGTAACAGTCTGCATTGGTAAAGAATTACAATCAAAGAGAAAAAAAAAAGAATTACAACCCCGGATATTCAAAGAGGCAGTTCTACTCCATCCATGAGTCAGAATTGGCTACATGGCAATGGGTGGATGGGTAAAGCCAAGCACACATAAGGTCAGTTTTATTTGTTTTGAGGATTCTGCTGCTTGGCTTATCTTTTCCACACAAGGTAGTGATAAACTTCTGATGGAAAAGAGAAGAGCCTGGATAATTCACCTCTTTCTTTTTTGTAAGTAAAATATTGGAATGAGTTCTGAGCTCGCACTGAATCCTAGCTCGAACTTAAGAACAATTAGTTCTTACGTCATGGTCCACCTCGATATTCACCTTCATGAAAGGATCACTGAAGATAAGGGTGCTATAGCAAAGTGTGGTGAGGAAAGGAGATGGTGCCTATCTATCAATCAGAATAGTATATGGGGTCTTAAAAGCTTGTATACAAACAAGCAGCCATCTAAGTGAGGAGTCAACTTAGTCTACACAGAAAAAGCACACCAGCTTGTGTGATCCACAAATGACAATTACAAATTTTGAATATGGTGAAGAGAAAAGTAGCAGAACTAAAAGTATGAGCACACAATTTGTAGATGACTGTTGAGGAGAGTGGGAGCTGAGAACCCATCTGCAGAGTATCTAGTCAGACTGATCCATTCTGGCCGAGAAAAGCATCCCAAACAGCTTTACTATTAGGCAGAGACCATTGTAATCTTTATTATGCTGGATTGAACTCGATAATTAGCCAGTTGATCTCCCTATATACACTACCTGAATTTGTACTGGATGTAGCCATCTCTTAGAGGTTCCACGACAGCAATTTCTTCCCTGGCTTCTGGAATGTTGATGGGAGTCTTCTCCCTCTCACACACTGTATTTTTTTCTTAGGAGTTTATCTTTACTCTGATGGTTACATAATCTGGAGTCGAGATGGGACTTGAGAACACTAAGAGTGAATGGGGTTGAGTCTAGTCTGTCAATCATATTATACCCAATGAGGTCTCTGTGTGGGCCTTCTGATAGTTTTTGGAACTGCTGTATTTCTTCCTTAGAGGGAAACACGTTCTCTCTCAGCTCACTCCCCGAGAGACGGTCTACTGAGAAGACACGTGGCACCATGCTGATAGATCCCCATGCCCTGTGAACTAGAAGAACCATGAGGAGACCCCTGCCAGTGCTGAGATGCTTTTACCACTACTGGGTCCACAAGACTTTGCACCAACTGGTCCATGATTATCCTGCATTCGGCATCATTGCATGTGTCTCATGAGTCTGAAGAGGACTTTATAGATTGCTATTGGGCATATGGGCTAATACTGGATTTATGGACTTGATCTGGACTCGGCTGTGATTTGTTTTTCATTGTTTTCTTTTGGGTTTCCCAGCTGCAATGCACAGGAGGAGTGGCTATATAATGATAATAACTAATACAAGTTGTTATTGGAAATGTGGGGGTGAGAGATAAGGAAAGGAGATTTAAGGAGTAAATAATGAAGGCAGGAGGAGGAAGGGAGCACTAGAACTGATCGTGAGTCCACAACTCATTTTAAAGATGATAAAATGGGGTGGGGTTATGTGCTACGATAGATGTGGTTTTGATTGTACAAGTCCCTTGATATGACTGAATGATTGAACTATTCAATTGTATGATATGTAAATTATGTGCCAATAAAACTGCTGAAAAATATTTTAAAGGTATTTATTTTGTTTTTTGTTTGTTTTGTTTTCTGTTTTTTTAAATCATTTTATTGGGGGCTCATACATCACTTTTCACAATACACAAATAGATATTTTTGTGCCAAGGACCTTCACGTGCCTGATGCCATCATCATTTTCCAAATATCTGCTTTTCCACATGAGCCCTTGATATCAGTTTCTCATCCATTCCCCTTTTCCACCTTAGCCCCTGATATCAGTTTCTCATCCTTTCCCCTCTGTCCTTGCTCACCCCCCCCACCAACACTCAATACTTTATAAATTATTATTGTTTTGTCATATCTTATGTTGCCCACTGTCTCCCCTCGCCCACTCCTCCAATGTCTGACCTCCCGATAGGCGATTATGAGTAGATCCTTGTAGTTGGCTCCCTCTCTCTACCCCACTTTCCCTCCACCCATCCAGTAGCTCCACTCTTACTACTGGCCCCAAGGGGTTCATCTGTCCTGGGTTTCCTGTATTTCCAGTTCCCATCTCTACCAGTGTACCTCCTCCAGTCCAACTGGATTTGTAAGGTAGAATTCGGACCATGATAGTTGGGGGTAGGAAGCCTTCAGGAACAAGATGAAAGTTGTATGCTTCATTGCTACCTCACTGCACCTTGACTGGGCTGTCTCCTCCCCAGGACTCCCCTCCTCCAATTGTCCACAAGTGAGCTTTGGGTCCCCACCCTCTTCTCCCCCTCATTCATAATGATGTGATTGTTGTTCTTTGATGATTGTTATCTTCTCCCTTTGACCCCTCATGATCACACAGGCTAGTGTGCTTCTTCCATGTGGACTTTGCTGCTTTGGGGCTAGATGGCCACTTGCTCACTTCAAGCCTTTAATATCGCAGATACTTTATCATTTGGTGGCTGGGTGCCATCGGATTCTTCCACTCTGTCTGCCTCTGCACCCTTTTGTCTTCAGCGATCATGTCAGGAGGGTGGACACATAATGATATGATTTTTGTTCTTTGATGCCTGATATCTGGTTCTTCCCACACCTCGTGGTCTCATTGGCTGGTATGCTTCTTCTATGGTGGACTTTGTCATTCCTGGGCTATATGACTGTTTGTTCACCCTCAAGCTTGTAATATCTCAGACACTATGTATTTTGATAGCAGGGTACCATCAGCTATCTGCACCACTCTTGCTCATGCCCCACATGTCCTCAGTGATCATCTCAGGAAGGAACACACACAGTGATATGTTTTTTTCCTGTTTGATGCCTGAGGCCTGATCCTTTTGACACCTCATGGCCACTTCTTCCATGAGTGCTCAGCTATATGGTCGCTTGTTTATCTTCAGACTTTGAGACCCCAGACTCTATAGCCTTTGATAGCTGGGTGCCATTGGTTTTCTTCACCACATTTGCTTATGCACCTATTTGACTTCAGTGATCAGATTGGTCCAGTGAGCATCAGGGCATAATAAATTCATAGAACAAAGTGTTCTTACATTGAGGGAGCACCTGGGTGAGGGCCCAAGGTCCATTTGCTACCTTAAAACTGAACCTATAAATATATGTTCTTAGATTTATTCCCTCCTTATCATAAATGATTATATTTATGTATGTACATGTCTGTGTTTAGACCTCTGCAAGTGCCCTTTTTCTTCTAGTTCCTTCCTCTATTTCCTTATGCCTTCCTTCAATCCCACGATCATGCTCAGCCTTCATTTGCGTTTCAGTACTTCCCCTCTATTACATTACCCTTACTTAAGCCTTACCAGGCCTCCCACACCCTCCTCGCCACTGATTCCAGACCACTTGTTTCCCCCATCCCTGAGCTTATCCATGTCCCCTTGTCCTCCCCCCTCCGTTGTGTCCCCAAGAAATCATTGGTCCAGTCGTTCTCTCCTCCCGACTGTCCATTCAGGAGTGTTCCTTTCTTGATTCGGTCCATTTGGAGGGCTCAGACCACAATTCTTCCCCACCATGTGACCCCTGAAATGTCCTGTCACTGTCTGCTTCCATAAGGAGATAGTATGACAAGCCCTGTTGCTGTTTGTCCAGTCCCCACTGTGGCATAGGTCCCCACAGGGGCGTAGACTTCTGGGCATCATGAGCAGGGATCAGACGAGCATGGGGACTGGACCGGCTCTCTTTCTCTTTCTCTGTATCCACCTGTCTCCATGTGGGTGTGGCATTCTGCCCCGTCCCCACAACCAGTTCTCTATCTTGCCTACTTCCAGGGAGGGGATCAGTCCGGCTCTGATTGTGGCCCATATGTCCATACACTGTCTTCACAGTTGGGTGCTTCATGGTAGGATCTCACGCCCACTCCAGCTTCTGTGAAGATAAGACCCATACTCTCCCCCTGGGTGGGTTAGTGCCCTGTTCCTCCATTATCATCTCACTTTCAAAACTCCTTTATCTCCCTCCCCCCTCCGTCCTTATCCCTTACTCTGTTGTACCCAATATGTACCTCCTTATGTTTGGTTCCAACTCCTCCTCTTTCCCTAGATCTCTAACCAACTGTTATGTTATAGGAGGTTTCTCTTCTATACCTACTCTGTTGGTTACACTTATCTCAGTGGACTCATGCTGTATTTTTCCTTTTGTGATTGACTTCGCTTAGCATAATTTCTTCCAGCAATTCCCATGAAAAGACGTGTTTCATGTGTTCATCAGTGCTTTTGCATGAAGCATAGTACTCCATTGTGTGTATATGCCAGAATGTGCTGATCTCCTTGTCTACCAATGGAAATTTAGATTGTTTCCAACCCTTTGCGATAGTGAGTTGTGTTGCGATAAACATTGGCATGCCCAGCACCGGCCATGGTTAATTCCTTTACTCTTCTGGGTATATACCCAGTAAAGGGATAGCTGGGCCATAAGGTAGCTCAATTTCCATTTACATTAGGTATTGCCAGACTGCTTTCCATAGCAACTGCACGTATCTACAGGACCACCCGCAATGTATAAGTGTGCATATTTCACCACATTCCCTCCAAAATTTTTTGCTTTCTGATTTTCTGATTTGGGCTAACCTCAAGGGTGTTAGATGGTATCTCATGGTTGTTTTGATCTGCACTTCTCTGATGGCTAATGATCAGGAGCATTGTCTCATATATTTATTGGCCATATGGGTCTCCTCCCTAGAGAAACTTCTTCTTAGTTCTTTTTCCCATTTCTTCAAAAGGTTAACTGATCTTCTCTTTTTGCAGGCAAGGGGGAAATTGTAGATTTTCATAATAAGCCCTTTATCTGTTGTGTCATTGCTAAAAATCCTCTCCCAGTCTGTGGGTTGCCTAGTTACTCTCTCAGTAAAGTCTTTTGATGCACACAGGTGTTTTATCCTTAATAAGTTCCATTTGTCAACTTCAGATTCTCCTGTGTGTGTACCCTGCGTTATTGTAGTCAGCCTTTGTATTCCCTGGGCCAAGGTTCTTAGCTTTTTCCTGATTCTTTTGCTAATAGTCCTAATGGTTTGGGGTTTTACTTCTAAATCCGTGATCCACTTTGAGTTTGTTCTTGTGCATGGAGTGAGATAGAGATCCTGTTTCATTTTTCTACATGTTGATTTCCATTGTTTCCAGGACCATTTGTTAGATAGAGTCACCATCCCACTTGATGCTTTTGGGGCCCTTGTCAAAAATCAGTTGTCTATATACTAATGGTTTTATTTCTGGGTTTTCTATTTGTTTCCATTTGTCTGTGTATTTGTCATTATGCCAGTACCATGCTGTTTTGACCACTGTGGCTTTGTAGTAGGTGTGAAAATCAAGTAAATCAAGCCCTCCAACTGTGTCCTCCTCGAGGATATCTCTGCTAATTCTGGGCTTTTTTTCCCTCTCTATATGAAGTTGGTGATCAGTTTTTCCAGTTCTCTGAAGAAGGTTGTTGGTATTTGAATTGTGACAGTATTGAACTTATAAAGTGCACTGGTTAGAATAGACATTTTTACTATACTGAGTCTCCCAATCCATGAGCATGGGATATTCCTCCATTTGTGAATGTCACTTTTGGTTTCCTGTAGTAGGGTTTTTTAGTTTTCCTTATATATGTCTTTTGTTTTTTGTTTTTTTGCTTAGATATATTCCTAGATATTTCAATTTATGTTTGGCTATTGTGAAAGGTACTGTTTTCCTGATCTCCTCTTCCATGGTGTTGTCAGATGTATACAGAAAACTAATCGACTTCTGTTTGTTAATCTTGTATCCTGCCACTCTTCCATATTCCTCTATCGCTGTTAGTACTCCGGTTGTGAAGCTTTAGGGATTTTCGATGTACAGAATCACGTCATCAGCAAATAATGACAATTTCACTTCCTCTTCTCCCAGTTAGATCCCTTTGATGTCTTTCTGTTGTCTTATATTATTAGCTAGGACCTCCTGTACAATATTGTATAGCAGTGGGGATAAGGAACATCCTTGTCTAGTTCCTTTTTAGAGTGGAATTGATTTAATCTTTCTCCATGGACTATGATGTTAGCTGTCGGCCTTTCATAGTTTGTATCAACTTAAGAAACTGCCCTTCCATTCCTATCCTTCTTAGTGCTTTAATTAGGAAAGGGTGGTGGATGTTGTCAAATGCTTTCTCTGCATCTGTAGATATTATCAGGTGTTTCTTATCCTTTAGCTTATCAATGTGAAGTATAATATTGATGGATTTATGGATGTTAAACTATCACTGCATCCCTGGTATGAATCCTATCTGATCCTGATGCATCATGTGTTTTGTATACTTTTGTATTCTATTGGCCAATACCTTGTTGAAGATTTTTGCATCTATGCTCATTAAAGATATCGGTCTATAGTTCTCTGTTCCAATGGGATCCCTTCCCTGTTTATGTATCAATGTTATACTGGCTCCATAAAATGGGTTTAGGAGTTCTCCATCCTTTTCTATGCTTTGAAAAATTTTGTAGAGGATCGGTGCCAGCTCTTCCCTGGAAGCTTTGTAGAAATTCCCAGTGAAGCTACCCGGCCTTGGAGCTTTTTTGTTGGTAGCTTCTTGATAACCATATCTAGTTCTTCTCTTGTTATGAGTTTATTTAGGTTCTTGACATCTATCTGGGATAGTCTGGGGAGGGATTGTTTTTCCAGGTATTGGTCCATGTCTTTCCCACTGCTGAACTCATTAGAGTAAAGCCTATCATAGCATGTTATGACTATCCTTTTAATCTCATAGGGTCCGTTGTGATTGCCCCTGTTTCATTCCTAATCCTGTCTATTGTTACATGCTCTTTCTTTCCTTTGGTTAATTTTCCCAGCGGTGTGTTTATTCTATTGATCCTTTCAAAGAACCAGCTTTTTGCTGCATTGATTTTCTGCATTGTTCTTTTATCTTCCCAATGGTTCAACTCTACTCTGATTTTTATTATTTCTTTTCTTTTGCTGTTGGAGGTATTATTCTGTTGACTCCTTTTTCATATATGCACCTATTGCAATCAAGCTACCTCTGATGACTGCTTCAACCCCTCACATGCTGCAGAAGCTCATTATTCATCTTCTTATTGTTTGTCCTTGCTTTCCTTGTTGTCCTTTTCTTTATCTCCAGCTTTATGACATGGTGATCAGAGAAAGACATCTATATAATTTCTATATGTTTGAATTTACTTAGGTATGACTTGTGACCCAGCATGTGGTCTTTTTTAAAATGTGCCATGTGGACTTCAGAAGCATGTGCATTTTTTTGCATTTGGATGGAAAGCTCTAAATATGGCTATCAAATCTAGTTGCCTAATTGTATTGTTTAATTCTATAGTCTCTTTGCCGAGCTTCCTTGCCAATGATCTTTCTCTGAAAGTGGTGTATTAAAGTCCCTTGCTATAATAGTTGAGTGTGTGATATCTTTTTAAATATTCTGAATGATCTGTTTGATGAATCTTGTGGGTCTCCCATTTGGCGCATATATGTTTATTATGCTTACAGGTTCCTGATGAAGTGATTCTTTGAGCATTATAAAGTGCCCCTCCTTATCTCTTTTTATGGTTTGAACCTTGAGATCAATTTTGTCTCAGATTAGAATTTCGACTCCTGCTCTTTTTGAATCACCATTTGCCTGGTATATCCTCTCTCAGCCTTTTATTCTTAATTTATTCTTGTCTGTGATCTTAAAATGTGTTCCCTGAAGGCAACATAGTGCTGGGTTGTATTTCCCGAGCCAGTCTGAGAGGCATTTTATTTTAATGAAGGAATTGAGGCTGTTTACATTCAGAGTTATTATCCCAACCTGCGGGTTCATTGCTGACATCTTATGCCTTTTGATTTGGGCAATTTTCTGTCACCTTTTTTATTGCTGTGCTGTGTTTTTATTGGGGGCTTCTTTGTTGTCATGTTTTCCTCCTGCGGCCATATTTTCTAAGTGGTTGGTATCAGTTTGTTGGCTGCTGGATAGAGTTGGGCTGTATGATGTTCTCCTGCTTGTGCTTGGTGGATGTTGGTCTTCTGGCCATAATGAGTCAGGAAGGATCTTCCTCAGCGTTGGGTGTCTCACAGCATATTCTTTAAGTTTTTCCTTGTCTTTAAAGGTATTTTTAATGAATTGCTTCTCAGCCTTTTGGCTAAGATCAAGTGTAAAGGTATTTGTAATGAAAAACTAAAATGTTTGAAGCCAGGGTAATGACCACACCAACAAATCGAGTACGACAACATTACTCAACGGACCCACGTTCACCGATAAAACACAGTTAATAAAATCAACAATAATTGGGCTGAGCCCCGATGGCGTAGTGGTTGTGCGCGGGACTGCGGCCCACTGGGATGGAGGTTCAATTCCAGCGGTGGGGCTGGGCCTCCTACTCCCACTACCAGAGAGCAGTGATGCCCAAAAAAACAAAACAAACAAAAAAAAATCAACAATAATCAACTTCCTTAAACTGTGCCATCCTCGGTGACTGGGGTGGCTTAGCCAACATCAAAAGAATGCTATGGTAGATGGAAATTTCATGACCACGCTGTTCTACCTAAGTCTCTGTACTTCTGTTGTATTGCTTTTGTGGTGATGGCGGTTAGGTACCATTGAGTTGATTCAGGCCTACAGCAACCTTATGGACAACAGAATGAAACAGTGCCCAGTCCTATGTCATCACATTTGCTCTGATGCTTGAGCCCATTGTTGAAGCTGCAGTGTCCATCCAGCTCCTTGAGGACCTTCCTCCTTTTCACTGCCCTTCTGTTTCACCAAACAGGATGCCCTTCTCCAGGCTCTGGTCTCTCCTGACAATATGTCCAACGCATTTAAGACAAACTCTCACCAGTCTTGCCTCTGTGGAACACTCTGGTTGAACTTCTAAGAAGGATTAGTTTGTTCTTTGATACTTTCAACATTCTTCTTCAGTACAAAAATTCAAATTCATCAATTCTTTATCTTCTTCATTCAATCAATGTTCATTGCTCTAAATCTCTGTATAATCCACCAAATGCTTGGGTGATATTATGGAAAAGGATATGTGTACCACCAATGGAGAGGATTGGTCCATTTTCAACACACGCACACACATACACACGCACACACCTTACTATAAGGATGAGCCATCTTTGAAGAGGTAGCAAAAAGGAGAAGCCTTGGGCTGAGCCCTGGGGGCGTAAGTGGTTGAGTGCGGGACTGCGCCCCACGGGCTTGGCCATTCAAATCCAGCGGCGGCTCTCAGGAGCACCACTGGGTAGCACCCACGACCACCAGAGGCAGTGATGCCAAAAAAAGGAGAAGTCTTGAGGACCTTGGGAAGGCACATTGAAGATCTCCATCTAAAGTGCTGGAGACCTTGAGGTCACATGCATCAGAGATGGTGACATGAGACTCAGAAGGCATCACTGAAACTCTGGGTTACTCTCTCCTCATCGGGCCCAAGACTATGGGATAGAACAGCAGGTGGGAGCTGACTTCCTAACTCATAGAAGCCAAGGAACCATATGGCTGAGAAATAGGTCATGAGAGAGATTTGACTACCACATAGCTGGGAGATTGAAAACGAGAGAAAGAGAGAGAGAGAGAGAGACTTAGCAGTTAGCTGAGGAAAACAATTACTGTACCCTCATTGTTTGCTGATTCTGACTTATGGTAATTTACTGACTTCCCTAATAAACCTTTTTTATTGTATTGTCTGTGAGTTGTGTGTGGTCATTGCAACAAACTATTGAATCTGTAGAGCCAGTGAATGACTCAATGTGACTCTTCAAGCAAAAGTCTTTAACTCCTACCAAATGACCTGGTGTTTGGTGTGCAGGTGGGGAAATATTGATGGGATTCACCTGTGAGTAATGGGGAACAGGGGTCCCTGGAGTGGGATTTTCTGTATAAAATGAACCCTCTGCAAGGCAGGAGTATCTTATTACCAGTAAGAACCATGAGTGGAGAGCAAGCTCTGGTCATGAGATCCCTGCTCAGTGAAACACCTGGATCCAGTGACATCACAGGAGCAGCTGCAGAACTAGGAGCCAGAACCTGGACCAATGATGAACTTCCCAACCCAGGAAGCAGGTTCAATGCTTTTGTGTAGGAGACTGGCTTGCAGGCTGGGGGGGTAGGGGGGTGTTGTACCTCTGAGCACTTAATTGAGGATGCTGGACTTGTTGACGCACAGAAGGCGAGCTAGAGCCTTTGAACTGAGGCTGACTGGAGGGGGACAACTCTGGGCACTTAGATGACGGAGCTGGGTCTGCTGACTCATGGAGCTGGAGTGGACTGCCTTTGGATATTTATTAGCAGGCGTGAAACTTTTTAACATTTCCTGTTATAAAAACTACCCTGAGCATTATTTTGACTTGCATTACAATTAGCTAACTTCCTTAATAAACCCTTTAATTATGATTTTTCATCCTGTTGGTTGACATGTAGCATTGCAATGGATATTTGAAACTAGAAAGATAAAACAACGGGCACTTATTCAGACAGTTCAGAACCCAGCATGGATGTAGGTTAGCATAGGAGGAACAGCTGCTGTCAGAATAGGTAACCAAAGGATGCAGCAAAAGGAATGTCTAGCTCTTGCCTTGTGGTAAAAGGGAAGCCACAGGAGGTCAGGAACGTGCGCCTTCACTGCCTTGTGTTGTGAATGCCCGCTAGCCATGATACTAACTGTTAGAGTAAGACTTTTGAGTTTTAGAAGAGTTCCGAATGCAAAACTTGTAGGTGGTAAGAGAGTAAAAGCAAACTGCTCTAACACCCAAATAGACTCCTGTGACATTAGACTTTGGTTTTTCGAAATGCACAGCATCCTTCCTCCTAGGCTAAGCCAGAAGGATTCACTGTGGAAACCTCATTGAGTGAACTGGGATTTACCTCCCACTCAAGTGAAACCCTTGGACTTTAAGGCTGAAACTCCCTAGCGTGAGAAGAAGCAGATGACGACCTCCCCCAAGAGCAATGAACTGGTGGACCTTGGACTCTGAATGGAATCTCTTGCTTTGAGGGCCCCCCGTGAATGGTGACCCAGAAGCACATACTTACTATTTTAATGCCCTCTTTGCTTGCTTCTTTATGACATGCATTAATCTGTTAGGTATGGCTCTGCTGTTGTGAATGGATATTATTGGAAGACTTGCTCAATCACCAATCCACATTGTTTGGAAATAGTGCCCTTGAAAGTTTAATCAGTACAAGTCAACAGTTCATGTGTTGGGTTTTATAGATGGAGGGGAATCATTTTAAATTTAAAAGAGCAGACACTGTGGAGGATTGTGTACAATCCCCATTTTTAAAACTTCAAAGGAATTTCAACATGAAGCCAAGTTCAGGCCAAAGGCCACTAAGAGTGAAATTAGTGTTTCCAGGGAAAGGCACAACTCTATGGCTTCTGGTGAAAGCTGATTATGCTTGATTTACCTCACTTGATCCTCTCTCCATAGTCAGCTCTTGTAATTGACAACCACTTAGGGGCATGTGAACTTTGTTGCCACCAGTTATAATATGATCAGGTGAAACCTGGGGACTCATTGCTCTCAGAATTAAGGATTGGAATCCAGTATGCACATGTGCACACAGTTAGTGAGGAGCACTCTGAGAATTTTTATATCTATCTCAAAAAAGAAATCTGGGGCTGAGCCACGGTGATGTAGTGATTGAGTGCAGGACTGTGGCCCACAGGCTTGGCGGTTCAAATCCAGCAGCAGCTCTCCAGGATCAAGGCTGGGTAGCTCCCACGACCACCAGAAGGCAGTGAAACTCCGCCCCCCCCCCAAAAAAAAAAGAAAGAAATCTGAAGAGATGTGTGGATTTTAGTTTCTCTACTTTAAAAAATACGTGAAGTATTTAGTTTCCCTTTTAATGTGCAGTGAGTACCACATATTCTGTGCAATGCTTTGCTTGTTTTGGGGGCATCACTGCCCTCTGGTGGTGGGAGTAGGAGGCCCAGCCTTTGCTCCTGTGGAGTCGCTGCTGGAATTGAACCTCCAACCCAGTGGGCTGCAGTCCCACGCACAACCATTACCCCACCGGGGCTCAGCCCGCAATGCTTTTCTTAAAGTTATTACTTAAAAAAATTATTTAAGAGGCAAGCACAACATACTCACTGAAAACAAAATATATTGTTTAAAAGAATTTTATTAATCAAGAAAACAAATCAAAACTAAGACTATTCAAGTTGACCAACTGAATCACATCAACCCCATAAAAGAAATACCAGCTAAGGATAACGAAATTAAATTCCTAAAGAAAAGACAACAATTCCAACACCACTGAATAACTAGAACCCTGCAAATAGGGAAAATCTAAACATCAGTACAGACACCTAATTTGGAGGCAAGTGTCAGTGTGCTGACACCTGATAAGTCACATGACATGATGGTGTCTTCGTCTCTGGGAGCGTTTGGTCAGAGACCACCCATCACCATCACCGCTGATTTGATCCAAGTACTGACTAGTTCTATGACACAGTGTGATTCGCCACTGCCTGTTCTTGGTTCTATTACACGGTGTGATTCTCCGTTGCCTGATAGCAAAATAGAGACTACTGATGGCATTTAAAATTCCCTGATGCAAATTATACAATCAAACCAGACAACCTTGGCTGAGGAGGGGACAGTTCAGAGGGGTTAATTTTCTATCAGGCTACAAAAGTAGGCAATTCAGAGGGGGTATTTCCATTTTACATTAAACAGCACATTGATAGTGCCTGGCAAAGAACCCCCGAGGAAAAGAAAAGTCGAAAGGAACACAGCATTTAATTTACAATTTACTAGCTCTTCCAGTGTTTCAGGGCACTATGAGATGCTGCAATGATCTAACATAAATGGGACATAAGTGGTGGACTTTGAACATATTGAGCAAATGTCGATTCAGTCAGCCTACTGGACTAAGACCTTGTTTGAGTCAGTCTATTGGTGAGTTGTCTCAGTAGCTTTTCCAGTTATTGGACCAGTATCTTCCAATCAGGCGAGCTCATTGTTTATTTCATAAAGGGCTGACAAGAGTTCTTACACTGAAGAAGGAAAAACAATTCCAAGTTAGGTAATGATAGGATCAAGACTAGAAAAATAATCTCAATATGCAATCCTTTATAAGTTTTAGGCTGACGTGTTATCCAGAAGGCTGTTCTGTAGCATAAATGGAGCTTACCTGCAGACAAAATATTGTGGTTTGTTAGTGTGGGCGGCGGTGTAGGTAGGGGTGAGCGGGTATCATGCTCTGCATGTAGGCATGCAAGGCTGACAGCGCACCAAGGCCTGAATACATTGCTGGACATCAACTGAGCTGAGGACCAAAATGAACTCACCTTAAAGTTGGAGAGGAGTAAACCCGCAGATCTGCTGGCTACACAATCTCATACTGGTTATTTGTTATGGCACGAGAAAGGCAGTAGGCAAGAAAGATTCCAATCAGCTGGAAATAAAATATGAGCAAAATTAAACACACATCAAGAGCTTCAAATTGGCAGCACGTGAACAAGGTAAGTCTATTTTCTTTGCACTTGTAAGGTCACAGGCTATGAGTACACATTTAAAGCCTGCGGTCACTGACAAAATCACTCAAGGAAATGTCAGGAGTAGGTTTAAGAGAGGTCTAAAAGACAGATTTTGTTGGAAAGTAATACCTGTGCTGTCCAAGAAGGTAAGCTTTTAACTTTCAAAAGGTAGCTAACATATTTCTTAATATACTTCTAAAATACCATACCGTGGCATATATTTAAGGCAAAGATTTCCAAAGGCAATTACGGAGATCAAGATGAACTATGCCAATGCTTCTATCTGGACTCTCTATTTTAGGATGCTTTGTAAAAGAAAACGTGGCTTCCCTGAAAATACCCTCACTACCCAGACCCCTGAAGCCTGTAAGGCAGTGGTGCTCAGCCTTCCTAATGCTGCGACCCTTTCATACAGTTCCTCATGTTGTGGTGACCTACCCCAACCATAAAATGATTTTCATTGCTACTTCCTCACTGTAATTTTGTTAGTTATGAATCGGGCGACCCCTGTGAAAGGGTTGTTCCAGCCCCAAAGGGGATGGGGCCCCCAGGTTGAGAAGCACGGCTGTAAGTGGAAGCCTCTCGGCGTTCTATTTCCTAAGCAACGCCAAAGGCTTACCTGAAAGCAAGCAACTCCAAATGAAAATCCTGCCACGACTCCCATTTCGGACTCAATTGTGGTCATTACCTTTAGAAAGCAACCCTGGAAAGAGGGAAAGCGAGCATTAAGCGCAACACAAGGAAAGTATGCCTGTGCAAAGCATTTTCATCCTGTACCGACCCTGTAAGACAGGTTTTCGCTACTCTATTTTATTGAAAGCCACACACACGTACACATGCGCGTATAGATTTCCGACAAACTGTTATTCCCAAACACTTCCATCTTTTGCATTAAGTACTGAAACTATTGCTAGTTGAGTCAACTCATAATGTTTACTTGTGTTCTTGAGTGAAACGTCTTGAAAAGCTCCTTACTTCATGGTTGACTTTACTTGCATCTTTGTGCGGAGTGCATTCAGTTTTACAGCAGCTCTTGGGGTATCCTTGCTCTGCGTAATAATTAGTATCTTCCCAATCGGTATATTTGGTGACCCCACAACAATGCAACTGGAAAGCCAACAAAAGCAATTATAGTCCACATTTCTACCTTGCTACTATCTTTTAACATGCATCATCTTAGAGCACGATTTGTGATCTAGTTCAAGGGGCTCCACTGCAAGGTTCAAAGCCTCAAACTCAGTCCTGCATGGGCTAGGGCCCATCAGCACTAGCATTCAGACGCAAATATCCTCTCGGCAAAGGAGGATGTGCGTCCCCCAAGTATAATTACTTACCTTATTTTGTATCTTGTCTAGCGCATCACTTCTATAATCTCCTGTGGTGTTATATTGTGTCAGAGCTTTCTCATAATTATTCTTAAAGTTGTTCTTAATCTATAGCAAAGAAATAAAATGCCATTAAATTACAGGTTCCAGAAAGTTCTTTCATCTGACTAATGTTTCAATTCAGAGTGGTAAGGGGACATGCATTTTCTTCAAGTGGCAGTGTGTGGATGGCTGTATCCCCCCCACCTCCCTCAGGGGAGAATCGGGGTAGAACTCTGAGTGGAAAAAAACACGCTTCCATAGGTGAACACAACATATTAAAGTGTCCAAATTCCAACTTACTTCATGCCTAAAAACAAATCCTACGATGGCAGCAACCAGTTGGATCAAAAATATTAGAGTCAGAAACATTGCATACTGAAAGACAGAAAGTGAAAGTCAGCATAAAATATAGATTATATCAGAGCTTCAAAAAAGGAGTCAGATTTTTAAAATTCTTATTGCAAGCAAGGGAAACATGATGACTAAGTATACATTTTGAAATTAGGAATCAGAAGCTAAACTATTGGCAAGTTTTTATACAACAGGACACATTATAAAGGGATTTGGCCAATTCCACGAGAACAACGCCCTTACACACACCCACTCCAACACAGGAATCTAGTCTCAGCACTCACCAGTTTCAGCATCCAGGCAGAAGCTCGACAGGTAGCAAAACAGCCAAAGGTGCCCAAAAGAATGATGACAGTGCCAGTGCCAATGAGCACGAAGGGGACATTGGTGGCCTTCTCATTTAAAAGGGAAAAATAATTCTCCAGGCTCACCTTGCCCCAAATGCCAACAGCAAGAAGAATAACACCAGTGATCTACATGGGAGAACAGAAACAGTTATACAGTTATTACACCCATTAGCATCTTCCAAACCACTAACTACTAGGTATTTAACAGACAATGGGGGTGAGACTGAATTGAGTAATCCAGGGCTGGCGGGGGAGGGGCGGAGGGAGGGAAGTGCACACAGGCGCAGGCCATGATGCACCTACCGGGCAGCATGCCAAGGCCAAATCAGAGTGCAACTCCACATGGCTTTATCAAGTATCTTAAAGTTCAGGGAGGTTTGTTGCACGTGCGCGCACACACAAGGGCGGGCATATTGGCCCTCGGCACCAAAACGTCATACAGACAGGGGAGGAGAGGGGAAAAGTCGTTCCTATAAAGATTTCCAATCTCAGAAACGCTACCTAGCACTTTCCGCCGGGTCCCTGCCAGTCGGGGAGGCGGGGGGGGGGGGGCCGGATTCCGCTGGAGGGCTCAGGGCTGGTGCAGGACTGGAGTGGCAGGAACTCTCCCCTCCCCGCCCCCCCCACCCCGGGATACAAAGGGGTGTGTGGTACACAAAAGGCAGCCGGCAGGCAGCCCGGGGCAGTGCAGTGAGACCCGACTTACCTGCGCAAGACTCCCCTCTAATGAAGCAAGGAAAAGAAAGAGACCAGTAAGAGCGGGAGCCGTCGAGGGGGCTCCGGAGCAGCCTGGCCCCCCGCACTCACCCGGCGTGCGCGACTCGCAAGCCAGCCACTTCGGGGTACGATCCCAGCGCAGCCTGCCGGCTGTCTCTGTCCAGCGCCCCAGACCCCCGGGGCCCAGCTCGGACCCCAGGACAAGCAGCAGCAGCGGCGCCCGGGTCCCCCCAGGAGCTAAGCCCGCGCCTCCCTCCCGACTGCACTCGAGGTTCTCCTACCCACCCCAGCCCGGGACCCCCCGGCCGGCCGGGCGCCGCCGTCTCTCACCCAGAAGACGAACGTGTAGATCAGGAGGACGCTCTTGAAACAGGTAATTACTGGCTTGGTCTGCAGTCTCCGAGAGGGGGACGCCATGGCTCGCCGAAGACCCCCGCACCACCGCGCCTGGCGGTCGGAACACCGGGGGTGAGACGCGGAGAGCCCGAGTCTCTCCGGAAACTGCCGAAACCACCCGAACGCCTACAACTGAGAAGAGCCGGAAACGCTGTGCGCTTTTCTAAGAGGGGGAAGGTCGGGAGGCTGTCGGGAAAGGGCCGACCGTGGACGAGCGCCCCCTGCAGAAGGTTACTGGAAACTATATACAAAGGTTCTGGTGTTGGAAATACAGGTCTTCACGTGGAGCATATATGTTGTCTCTCTCAAAGAATTCTACTCGCCCTCCCCCCGCCCCCCCCGCCCCTATAACTTCGTATTGTCGCTTTCACCAGCAGCGCCAGCCGCGCTCAGAGGTCCGGCCTTTCCGGCCCCTGGTGCCCTAGAAGAAAGGAAAGGAAGGAAAAGGTTAAAAGTGAACTAAGGACATTTTCTAATATAGGCATGGACCCACAAGAAATCTACTTCCAAGAATGGGGGGAGGGGGAAGCACTAAGAACAGTTACCTGTGTTTATGCAAAGGAAAAATGAAAATTTATCATTTGAATGGTGGGATTTGGCTGAGCCCCCCCCCAGTTCCCCCCACCCCCCCGAAAAAAAAGCTAAATAAAAAATGAGCATATTAATTAATTGTGGACAACCATCATTACCCATTGAAAGAATATCAAATCAAAGTTACTTGTATGTTTTTTTGGTAGAGGGATGAGATTATTATATCACCAGGAATGCAAGTTTAAAATCACAGTGGGTCATTTGCTGGAATCCCATTGCAAAAGTCCTGGTGAGTGGATGCTCAGAATAATATTGCTGGAAATGTGTCATAAAACTAGAAAATAGGAAAGTTCCATCAGCTCCGTCACAGAGTTTCCCTGTTCTTCAAATATTGACCAAGGGCTAGTTTCTTTGCCAGAGAATTCGGTCAATTACTGCACTGCCAGGTTTTAGACTAAAATTGCATCCTAAACAGAAAGGTCTACCACAAACATAGAATAAATAAACCACAGACATTCACGCTTTTAAAACACCTATATGAACTTAGGGGCAAAAATCAGGAGACATAGCAGACAGTTAATATTTAACGCGCCTCGTATGTCTTAGTTATAGGGAATGAGGTGGGGGGCATTCCAAAAATAGGTATATAAAAAGACTTCTCTGTAGACAAAATGATCTCATCTCAGTGGTTCTAATATTAAAAAGTTAGAACACAGTCTTTTTAACTCTTTGTTATCTGAATGAAAACATCCTCTGAAGCTTAGGTGTGTACAAAGTACTGGAAGGGATTTTTGTTGTATACTCAAGGGCAAAGAAACAGTAGGGCAGTAAAGGAAACATAGTAAAGAGTTAAAGCTGAAGCCACATCTTATTTCCAAGAATATGTTGGTTTTCCTCTGCTCCCTTCCTCTGCCACTCACAACCACTGCTTTGTTTGAACATCAGACAGTGCCAAATTAAACCAACGACTGACATGGAAATGAATATTCCTTTGGCCACAACATTTTACCCTCCTGCCTCCCACACTGCTGCTATACCCCTCTCTCATTCTGAATCCAAATTCAGACCAAAGAGGCATCCAATTCCATTTAAGCAATTTAAAAAAATTCTTTCCTGGGGCCATAAGAATACGTTTATTCTTTAAAGTATTCACAGTAACTATAATTTTGAACACTTACTGTGTACCAAGCAAGCCCTGTTGCTTAGCAATTGATCCATGTCCCCTGATGAATACCTCACACAAGCTCTATTATGAGCTCGTGACTGCTATAGTCTTCATTTTACAGATAAAGAAACCGGTTCAGTAGCTAAGTGACTTGCCTAAGACTAAGCCCTACCCACTTCAAGTTTTCTCCTTGGAAACTCATGTGATGAGACATGACTACTGTTGGACAAACAGCTGCCTTGCTTCAGAGCCTGAGCAATGACTGCTCAACACAAACTTTTAACCAGGAACAAAGGAGCTTTAGGTCCCCCGAAATACAAAGGCCTCCAGTGTTGCCTCCCATTTGTCCATACATTTGAAATTTTTGTTGAGTTCCTTTCACTTTTTCTCCAATGGCTCAATCACCTGGAAAGACATTATGCTGGTGCCTGTCAAGGCCCATGGTTCAATACTTTTTTTTCAGATTCATCCTCTTACTTTCCTCTTCCTAATCACAAAAATACATGTCAGAGATCAGTAACTTGGAGGGTAAGGGGCAATGCTTGCCTTAAGTATTAATGCTGCTGGTTGTGCCAACAATCAACAAATGACAAAGACGTTGAAACCTTATTTTGATGGTGACCAGAAGTTACTAAAAGCAAGACTCCGTTCTAAATGCTGAATGTAAGACAAGAGTTGAGTATTTTTCCTTTCGCCTCATGTTTTCAGCATCAAACATGTTATTTTATTACAAGAAAAGGGAAGAATTTGCGTGGTGCATCTAGAAGGACAAAAGAATAAAATCTCTGCCACACTAGTCTGGGACAAGCAGTGCTAATGTCCTTCCTGGGATATTAGGCTGTTGAAGTGGAGGCAAGAGTAAAATTCAACAAAGACCAGCTCAGCTTATTTCCTGCTTATCCAACATAAATTTTCTGCGCCACATCAGGTTAGTAGGATTCAATCCCCAATAAACAAAACCTATTCTTTATTCCTTACCCACCCTCCAAGCACACTCAAACTTCCTGCCCCCTACCCACAGTCCAGCTAACCCCCAGACACTTCCTTCTAAACATTAAAACTCAATCTAACCGTACATTCTATAAGCGCTTCATTCCTCTAGTGCCTGCCTTGAGGTTCTGCTTACCTGCATTACATCCTGTCATCTAGATGGTGAGACACACATGAAGAGCTCCCAGGGCAGCGCTCCTGCACTCCCTTTGATACTCTCCAGAGGACACTAGGCAATAATGCTCTCTTGATGAGGTCATAGTTGGGGCTTGGCCAATCCCTATCAAGCACATTAGTCATAATAGATTTCTGAGGACACCCACATAGCAGTGGTTTGATAGCTTAAGTTAAAGAAAGGTTTGATAAGTTAAATGAAAATTAAATGGCTAGATCATCTTAGCATTACATGAAACAGAAGCAGGAGAGCTGCCGGACAATATCTTGGGCCATTATTACTCTCAATCACAGGAATAAGTACAACAAATTCAGTTATGACACTCTCAATACAACGGATGTCTTTTCCCCATTATTCCATCATTTGCATTTTCAAATCAATTTTCTAAGGTCCTTTCAACAACCTTTGGCACAGTTATCTGTCCTAAAACTTCGATCTAGTTTCTAATCCTCATACTTCATATTAAAGCTATGGAGTGCCTTCCCATTCATTTAAACAGATCGTTCACAGATACAGGTTTAAGAATTAGCTTCCTGCGTAGGAATCTTTTATTCCCACTGTCTCCTGTATATTCCCATGATTCCTTCTCTGAAATCTCTCCTTTGACTTTTCCCCCCTCCCATCCTTTCAGGACTCCCACGTATCCTTTCCTCCCTTTCCAGCTCTGTCCTCTCTTTGAAACAGTTCTGAAACATACAGACATCATAATGAGGAATACTGTGATGTGGCATTAATTGCCACAATTCCATGTCAATTTGCATTAGTTCATCTCTCAAGAAAACGTTTCAGTTGAACCTTGTTAGGTTTTGCTAATGTGCCAGACAGGCCAATTGCCATATCTACTATCTTTCAAAGCAATACCTTGGTGACTATCTAGAGTAGCGTGTCCCAAAGTGAGCAATACTGCAAAAGCAAATGCCTACACTTTCTCCTCGATTGTGGTACAGAGCATAAAAAGTTTTAATTGCCAGAGTGGCGCTGTACTTTTTTTCCTGAAAAGGGAGCAGTAGGCCAGGTAAGTTTGAGAATCTATGAATGATAGGGCATGCTTTTCTGGAGGCTGTGACGGGAACGACTCTGCCTTCAGCTTGACACTGGAGCACTTTTTATATGAAGCCTTCTTTTCATATGAATGCCCCACTTGTTTTCGGCGATGCTTTCCTATTACCCCATTCCAGGGCTTCAAGGGAAAGCTCTTCCTCTCCTCTAGAAGCTTCATATAAAAAGTATTGACATCGAATATTAAAAAGTTCAAGCTGAGCTTTCCAAATGTTAGAAAATTTGCTGTGTGCTTATTGTGAACATCTGTGTGTCTTTGTCTTTGAACCAATCCATATCCATATGGAAAGGTGCCTGTCTTCACAACCCCACCATGTCTAGCACTGTGTTTTCCTTACATAGTAGGTACTTCAAAAACAGTTTTTTGCTCAATTTCCCCCCAATTTTGGGTGAAGTGTTTTACATATGACCTGTATTCATCCGGGTCGACTAGAGAAACAAATTCATGAACACATATGTATATAAGGGAAAGGTTTATATACGAGAAGAATGGAACTTTTGAGAAAGAATCCCAACCCAGTCCAGTCCAAGGTCATAAGACTGATATTAGCCCATATGTTTGATACCAGTCTATAAAGTCTTCTTTAGACTCACAAAGCATGTGCAATAACATCAGGATAATCACAGACCAGCGGGTGCAGAGTCTTGTGTGTCCAATGGCGGTAGAAGCATCTCAGCGCTGGCAGGGTCTCCCCGTGGCTCCTCCAGTTTCCAGGGCTCGGGGTCCATCAGCATGCTGCCATATGTCTTGCCAGCTGCAACATCTCTCAGGGAGTCAGCCTTGTGTGCTGTTAGTAGAGCATCTCCACAGAACTGACTGACTGAGTTTCTCATCTCCAAAGGGAAAATACGGCCGGATTTCCCAGAATTCGAAGGAGAAAGCCATGCCCACACAGAGGTCTCATGGGCTATCTCCAGATCGACAGGCTACACTCCACCCCTACATTCCTAATCCTGAAATTGACACCAGAGCACATGACTGCCACATGACCCATCCCAAGCTTCACGGAATACCATTCTTCTCAAGTCTCCTCTGACTTTTATCTCCCTGTGATTTCCATAGCCCCTCTCACTGTGGAGGCCTGGGGGCCATGGTGGGCTACAAGGCCATCAGTTGAAACACGCCAGCCACTCTGTGGGAGAAAGATGAGGCTGTGTAATCCTGTAAGGATCTACAGCTTTGAAAACCCTATATAGAGCTACTATGAGTGATCATTGACTCAACGGTAGTGACTTTGGTCTTTTGACTATTTGGGCTCCTAACGATCATCTTGAACCCCTCTTTGCCACCCTCTTGTACTTTTTTCCCAGTTCTAAGTGTGTCTGGAGCCCTTATGCAGCCTCGAGTATTTATAGGCTAGGCCTCAAGGCCTTCTGTGGTAGGCAGGTGTGGAGTGGTCTGCATACGGAGTAGAGTTGAGCGAGGTGTTTGCCCTTTAGGCACACAGTCTCCGATGGAAGACAGAGATGAGTGAGGAACATTTGCATTCAGGGCAGCAAGCCTATGCCTTGTACAGGCATGTACAAATTGCTGTGAGAAAAAAGGAAGATAAAGCAAATCACTCCCATCTGGGGTGGGCTGGGAGGCAGTTTCAGTATGATGTGCTATGCTAAAGAGCTCACCATCATTTCTTTGCCACAAGAGAACCAGTGAATGGGGTTTTCTAGAAAGATATCCCAGTTTGAAAAAGATAACTCACAGTCCAATGGAAGAATTTATTTCACTGCTCTCTCTCTGTCCCTCTCCCCATCCCATCCTTCAACACGTATAACTAAAACTCTCTGTTACTAACACATGAACTGTAAACTCCTATTTCTCCTGATCAAAGTTTCCATAATTTAGCCCTATGCTAATTATTCAACCTTTTCCTCTACCATTTCCCGGAACCCTCGCTACCAGTTTGCCCACCCCCTCTGACAGACCAATGAGCTCTTGTTTATGTCATTGCCCTGAGAGCAGAACAAGCTTCATCTCTTGCCAAATGCCATCCCCTCTTCTGTCCTCCCCTCCAAGTTTTCACACACTAGACCAAAGCTTTGGGCACTTTTTAATTTTATAGACTTATACTGTTTTCTAATTGCTCTGTCCCCCTTTCTCCTTTACTAATATTAGCTTTCTTGGAACTGAAGAGCAGTACAATCCATGAGATCAAAGAGCACACCTGTCTTCCTCACCACTGCATCCCGAGTCCTTATGTATCTCCAATAAAAGTTAGTTCCCTAAGCACACACAAGGTAATTAAGCACATTTTGTTGTCATTGAATGGGCCTTCTACACCACAAGGACTGGTATTTTGTCTATTTTGTACACTGATGCCTGTCAAGTAACCAGGATGGAATGTGGCACAAACAGCAGCTCAGTAAATAGTTGTTGCATTAATTAGGGATTTAGATATCAGAGGCTTTATCCGGCACATTCATTACAACCTCCACCATCCTTGATGGAGTAAATTCTTGACAAATGTGCTGAAAGAACAAGGCCCAGATCATGTCTGCTACACTGTGATATGTCTATCACGGTGTTGAACAGAGAATGGAAATTCAATACCTAGTTGTGATTGATGGATTCAAAATGAAGTCTAGTCAGGCTTGCCACCGAACTTTGCATTCTCATCAGTACAGTTCTTTCCTTCAGGAATGAGAAAGGGTTACTCAATTGCTGGCTCACACACCTTTCTAAGCCAGCTTAATCTTTTTTTTCTTCTTCTTCCACAACTTGTGACTTTTCAAGCGATGGAAATGTCATCTCAGAGGGGAGAAAACATATAAAGAGCTGGTCTGAGCTATGGTAGAAAAGGCTCATTGCTTGATACCAAAGTGAAAAAAGCTTGCTTATTGAAGAGAAACATATTCCTCTGTCAGAAGTCACTGGGAAACAGTTTAGTGCTGGCTGTAACCTTGCCGGGCACATATCATCTAGATTCGCATAAACTGCCTCCCTCTGTCTAAAGTCTCCTTCAGCTTGATTTCCCACCACGCTGATTATAGGAAATCAGTCTTCACTCTTCAGGCAAGAAGCTCATGGCGTGTGTGTGTGTGTGTGTGTGTGTGTGTGTGTCTAAGAAATCAGAAGAGCAGAAGGTTGAGTTCAGGGAAGTTAGGTCATCGGTGAGGAGGTTTCAGCATGTGTCTCACCCTGTATATCCAGATGCAGAATTATAGAAGAACCCTGATAGTGTGGCGGTTTACTTGCCATGCTGCTAACAAGTTCAGCAGTTTGATGTCACCAGCCACTATGTGGGAGAATGTCAGGCCTTCTACTTCCAAAAAGGGTTACAGTCCCAGAAACTCACAGTTCTGCTCTGCCCAAGAGTGTCACGATGACTCGATGGCAGTGAGCCTCATTTGGTTTAGTTTCTCACTCCTGTAAAGAGTCCCAGAAACCGCCCGCAGCTGCTCAACTCTGTCCTCTGACACTTGACTTGATGGCAGGGAGCTTGGATTTTGAGGAATGATAGGATGGAGAAAGATCCAGGGAGCCAAAGTCCGCTGCTCCTCTCTTCTCCTCTGGGAGTTCGTGAAATTCCTTCTCATTCAGTCCCTGTGTCGTGCTGAGTCATAGAAAAAGAAGCTCTCCTCTGGGCAACCACGAGCAAGCCCTTCTGCCAGCCTCTGTTAGTCATGCCTCTACTCCCAGGCTTGGAGCCAGTATCATTCACATTTCTTCTAGTTGCGCAGCAGACCGGGAATCTCTGCGTTCCTTATCCATCTCTCTAAGACCTTTCTCTAAGGGAGGAACAGTATAGCTTTAAGGGAAATTTTGGCAGATGCAGACGTCCTAACATCTGGGCAGTGTTAACAGAGTCCCGGAGGCCCAACAGACCAGGAGCCACTGGTTCTAAAGTAGGAGCTTTTCTGACCAATGAGCGGAGCAGAGAAGGAGACAGAGAGGAGCTAGAAAGAAGACACAACCCCACCCACAGAAAGCAGGTAAGCTCTGTGCCTCAACCCCTCCAGGCCACCGCTCATTTCACAACCCTGGCAAGCGGTGGGCTGGGGCCGGAGAGTGAAGAGAGACTAGAGATGAGGACCATTAACATGACTGGGTGGTTGGTGGGTAGGAAGCAGGCTGATCTTTTAGGAAAGCAGATCATAAACTGCCTTTCCTTTGTGCTGGAAACCTGGCTGCCGACTTCCTGCGCAGCCCTGGGTGGTGGAGGGATAACTGTCTTCAGCGGGATGAGCCCAGTGTTCCCTTTGAGATGGAGAAAGAGGGTAGAAGAGGGCTCAGAGACTCGGAACACTGGTGTCGAGAAAGGGGAGTCCCTGCTCCTGAACAAAGAAAGGCTGGGTGGGGGAGAGAGGGCAGTGATTAGTTCTCCAGCTGCTGATGTGCCTGCACCGCTCTTTAGTCCCCCTCTTAATCTTTCTTGCATGCCCTCCTTCTATGTTTTTCAGTTCTGTAAGAACTTTCTTCCCTCCCTAGCTCACCCATTTTCACTTGCGCTTGCCTTCCTCTCTTGTGCTCACTCGCTCCTCTGCTTCCTTCCCATTCTCTAGATAAAACCGAAGCCAAGTAGTGGGGGATTAGGAAATAGGCCTGTTTGCCATTCTCAGACTTCCTATGTCCCTGAAGGATTCTGGAGACAAACTGTCATCTTTTTGTGTCTCCAGTTTCTGAGATGGACACCACCCCTGAGCATGGCCTATCCTTGAAAGAATGTGGGTGAATGAATACTCTCAGAGTGACCAGTGGCTAGTTTATCCCAATGAACAGAAAGTTTAAAACAATCATTTCTGAAGAATGTGCCACTGGGAACCTCAAAACTCATCCCATTGGAGGGATAACAGGAAAGGAAGCGAGAAGGCAATGACAGCTTGTTCAGCCTCGTCTCATGCCCTTCAGTTCAGTCCTGCCAAGGGCACCAAACTGGAAGATTAAGTTGGAAGCCAGAAGCCACAACCTCAATCCACTGAGCCTCAAAACTCAGAGTATTGACCAGTTGCTGCTGGAGAGACTGAGAAAAGAAACATGCAATTGTGTCCCATTTGACCACACTAATAGACAACACCAACAATACCATCTAATATATATATATATGTGTGTGTGTGTGTGTGTGTGTGTATATATATATATATATATATATATATATATATATATATGAAAGGCTTCAAAACAGGTGTGGCAAAATGGGATGAAAAGAGAATGGAATTTTCCACACACTCTTTTGAAGTCCGCCTTGTACATCGATGTATTGATTGTTTCTCTGTGTACCATACAAAATCTGTTTTATCAGACATAGCACCAGATGCTCATACTATGATCCCCCTTTCACAGATGAGGCATTTGAGGGTCAAGTAAGTTCAGGAATTTGTCCAAGTGCCTGTAACCCATCGGTGAAAGGATTGGATTCGGAGTCAGAGATCTGTGGAACTACAGAATCCACATATCGCTTAGATCAAATACTTGAATGAGTTCCCCAATAAGGTGTTAGAAAATCCTAGTTTAATCGATGAAGCTAGAAATCGGGAACCTAGAAATAGGTAGGTTGATCCTGGTCCTTTGTGACTTCATGCTGTCTTGTTCCTGATCTTGATTCCACAATCTCTCTCTATAATTTAGGCATAAGAGCCCTGCTGTGGCCATGGGCGGCTAACTGCAAGAGGGAAAGATCAGGCTTTCTGTTCCTGCAAAGATGGATAGCCTCCTAGAGGGTCGCTATGAGGGGTAGTGGATTCAGTGACAGTAGGTAACATGGCCATTGGAACATTGACATCTAATCTCACCAAGGTCTGATAAAGACCAAATGTTTTATGGCTTTGTACTGGGAGGAAAAACCCACAGCCATTGAGCAACCCCATCTATGGTTTCCAAAGTCATCAATCGTCATGGGAGCAGATAGCCACATCTTTCTTCCATGGAAGAGCTGATCAATTTGGAACTTCCAACCAAGAGCGTCTTGTGATTCTAAAAAGCGTTATGGAGGTGGTGGTAATTAACTGACATTCATTAATTTAACATATTCTCTTCTTTCTTGAAGATCGCATCTCTTACTTTGAGAAGTTGACTGCTGATTCCTGGAAGTCCTTTTCCTTTGCCTTGCTACTGTCCTCATACCTCAACTCTTGTTTCCCTAACCCCACTATCAAGAATGACCCGACAACTAACTCAAAAAGGAATACTCTCTCTGCTGCTCTTCCTCACTCCAGCAGTGACACCAACATGGTATGCTGGTAAGTACTAGGACAGACAAACCCAAAGTCACTGTCATTGAGGTGCTTCCTATTCAGAGGCAACCCTACCGGAAAGAGTACAATTATCCTGTGGGTTTCCCAGAGTGTTACTCTCAACAGAAGTAGAAAGCCTCTTCATTCTCCCATGCAGTGGATGATCGTTTTGAACTGTTGACCTTGCAGCTAGCAGTCGTCTTCTTAACCTCTATGCTATCCGGGGAGAGCAGGGCAGGAACCAAGTCCTGAAGGAGCGAAGACTATAATCAATGATGCTTAGATTCAACACAAAGAGGACCTATTCTTGACAATGAAAAATAGTTCAACGCTGCAACTGGCTCCCACCGGACGCTGCCGGGGCTCTCTATTACAGGAGCCCTGGTGGCATGGTAGATGCACACTGTGCTATTCACCGCACCATCGCTGGTTCAAACTCCTTGGTAGCAAGATGGGGCTCTCTGCTCCCATAAAGATTTACAATTTCAGAAGATGACTTGATGGTAGTGAGCTTGCTTGCTTTTGGAAAGGGAGCCATGGGGGTCACAGTGGCTAAAGTGCTAGGTGGTTCCAAACCGCCAACCAAATTAAAATAGATTTGGCTGCAGTTCGTTTCAGTTTTAGTTTAACAAGTGATATCTGAAAGTAGACCAGAGCAGCACAAAAATGAGAAGGTTAAACAAGAGGGCCTTGGAGGTCATTTTCTTACTTGTTTCTGCACTTAGTTTCTTGAAAACCAGTTTCTAATATTAATTCTGTTGTGAATGAAATCTTAAGACTCCCTAAGACCACAAAAAATCGAACTTAAGCCACATAACTCATTTGAGTTAAAAACACAGAAGAAAGGCAAAAGGCAATCTTTTTTAAGGGGAAGCAGGAATATGTCATGCTTGTTCTCAGTTTGGGGGTAAGTACTCCCTCTCTTTCATTGCACTCTCCCCTCTCCCGACCCCCTCCTCTCTTCCCTCTTAGTCTCCTTTCTCTCCTCTTCCTTCTCCTCCCTCTTTCCTCTTCTTTCCTCTTGTCTCTCTCCCTTCTCTGCTCTTCTCTCTCTCCCCTTTCCCAGACCTTCTTTCTTTCTTTCTTGGGAGGTGCGTAAAATTTCCCATTTTATTTTTCCAAAGAATCACCAGCCTAAAAAGTATGCAAGATATTCATCATAATAATATGGACATATTACCTTAATAACTACTTAAAATTTGTATAACCGAAAGTCACAACTTTGAAAGGTTTATTTATATGTGCCCCCTGACTTTAATTTACTGAGTATGTATTGTCCTTGTTTTTTCCCCAAAGGATGCCTTTCTTATAGCTCTTTAACCTATATCCATTTTATAATATAAGGTTTTCTAACTTTTGGATATAATGCCCATGATTCTTATTAATTGTTACTAGAAAATAAAAACTGTTGTATTACTTAAGCAATCAGTTAGAATGACTGCATGCTATTTTTGACAGCAATATTGTGTGATTCAGATAAGTCACTTTTTCGGCAGTTTTTTTAAGTCATTTTATTGGGGGTTCACACAACCCCAGACCTTATTTCTAAGATGAACCTTTTCTAACCCCGTTGTGTCAGTCTGCCAAAGATGTCAGAACAATACAAATCACGTTCTCTTGAACAAGAGTTCCCCCGTTTCTTCTGGGGTGCTCCTTACTTTCCTAGCGATGAAGATTTCTGGATTCCTGAGTGTATCATCCTTCTCCCCTGGAGACATGTTATTGTTGTGTTGCCTTGAGTGGATTCCTATTTCTATGAGTGCCTGGAGACACAGGCATTCGACAAGAGCAGACTCAGTGAGGACAGGGAAAGGGGGAGGAGGAGGGGTGATGGAAAGATAATGAGGTGGTAGGCCGAGGTTTTCAAAGCAGCCTGGCTGACATTCCAATTGCTAAGAATACTTTGTGGCCTGCAGTGTCTGTCCTCATAGGGACTAGGGGTGGGGATGGGAGGAGGGTAGAGAAAAGAGGCAGGCCCAACCAATGGGCTTAGGAAAATATCCAGAGATGAGTAAATAACAAACTGCTCTCATCACAGCCCCCATCACAGCCACAGTCATCGCAGCTAAAATTTTCCACATGCCCTTAGCTCCTGGTGGAGGACTTTGGCAGTAACTCTGTTTGTCTGGAACAGCTGCATGAAGCTTTCAAACAAATATGCAAGCTTCTTCCCCTCTTTGGTTTAACCTGACTTGGTAGGGGGAGCAGCACAAGGGCTGACATTGAGATGAAGAAATGCAAATCAAGCCCTTGGCAGAGTGCACACTGTTTGGGGCTAGAGGAGCCCCATTTCTTCATGAGGGAATTTGTGCAGCTGTCCACCCTAGCCTCCTCCTTGCTTCAGTCCAAGTACATAAGAATAAAATCCAGTCAAAGACCACAGCGCTGGGGACTGGGGGGCGGGGTAGAGATTAGATAGCTCAGTGCTCACTTTTAGACACCTGTGTGGTACCTCACAGGAAGCCCCGGTGTATCATGGGTTATGATCTGGTCTGCTAACCATAAGGTCAACAGTTCAAACTGCCCAGGCAATCTTTCGGAGAAAGATGAGACTATCTGTTCTTGTGAGGATGTACACTCTCAGAATCTCCTGTAAATTCACCGACCCTGTCCTACAGGGTCACTGTGTGTTGGAATCAACACGATACAATAGCCGAGGGTTTTTTGATTGTTGTTATTATTGTTGTTTGCTTTGTTGGTTTCTTTGGGTAAAGATACCTCAAAGAATGGAAGCCTGAGCTGTGGGCGTTATGAGAAAAGGGGAGATTTTATAAGTGGATGTTCTGGCAAGACCCTCGAAGGGCTTGCAAACACCAAGATGGCATTCTCCCTTTCCACGGGCGTCACTGGGGGTCGCTGCTGACTTGGAGGCTGGTAGGGCTCGTGACATCAACACAAAACTGCAAGCCCACTCACAGTACCCTCATCTATTCTGCCAAGGCTAGGCCTTCAGAGCAACATGCAGCCCTTTCCAGCATCCTCCTCCCCCTTCTGTGGGCTCTCACTGCTGTCTCTGCCCACGCGCTTCATTCATTGAGCAGCTACTTACTGAGACACTCGTCTTGCAGGGTCGGGTGACTTGTAGAAACTTGTTCTCATGACATAAGGAAGACAGCCAATGCTGCAGTCAGGGCTGGTCAGAAAAAGGACCCAGGGATCCTCAGCAGGGGTGGGAAGGGTATGGACATACTTAAAGCATTAGTATTTGATCTTCCTTTGGACTCATTTTTCATTTGTTATGGCTTTTAATATTTCTCGCTTTCTTTTTGATTGAAGTTCTTCTCAGGTTTATTGTTGTTGTTGCTTTTAGTGGGGGCTTTTGAAAAAATAGTGTTCCAGTATATGAAATCCAGGATAGGCCAATTTAAAGAGAAGATTGATGGTTACTGGGGGTAGGGAAGGAGAGTTTGGCGAGAAAATGGGGCACTAGCAACAATGAATACAAGAAGGAAGAAAAATGTTCTGGGAGTGATTGTGATGATGATTATACAACTCAAACTATTTTGAATTGAATTGTTGTGTTGCCTTAAGTGATGATGATTATACCATTAAACTATTGAGCTGATACATATGTGAATGATATATTGATAAAACTATTTTTTCAAAGAACACACATGAAGCCAAGAGTGGGTCAACTGTGTACATTGGCATATCTGTGCAATCCAGGAAGGCAAACTGGATCTGTCATTAAAAACGAAGCGTTAATGTGGATCTTAGAGTAGTCTGCAACTCTCACTTCAGTCTCCAGTCAAACCTTTGTGGAGCTCAGTACTGGGGGCATCTGACCAGACTTTGGAAATTGGAAGAAGCCAGGAACAGATCAATACGGGAGTCAAGAAGTGCTACTCAAAGCTCTCCTCACAAAGCTAAAGCAGGGCAAGCAGATAGAGAGAGGTTAGGAGGATATGCCTCTTAATGATATTCCTACATCCTACCCAAGTACCACAGCACTGTTGGAATGGATGCATATTTCCAAAGACAGGCCAAAAGGAAAAACAGGAAGTTTTAAAGCAGTAGTTCTCAACCTGTAGGTTGCGACCCCTTTTGAGAGTCAAACAACCCTTTTACAAAAACTGCCCAATTCATAACAGTAGCTAAATCATAGTGACGAAGTAGCAATAAAAATAATTGTATGGTTGGGGATCACCACAACATGGGGAACTATATTAAAGGTCATGGCCTTAGGAAGATTGAGAACCACTATTTTTAAGGACTAGGGTAGGCCCAACCCATTCCAGTCACAAAGTAATGTTGGCACTGGCCCCAATACCTCTGCCCCCTGGAGACTGTCATTAACTGATTCACTCTATCCCTTTTCCACGTCCTGTCATTCTGAAATGATGTTACATGCTTGGCGGCCTTTGATCCTACGTATAGAGTAAGAAGTCTGCACTGCAAGAATGATTGGGGATATTTAATCCCCATTGGAATAAAACTACCCTACTTCCCTCTTCAGTGCAACGTCTGAGCTTGGTATCTAGGGGTTAAAAGACGGACTGACTCTCACTCTGCTATAAAGTAGCTGGGAGAACCTGGGCAACTCCTTTAACCTCCCCAAGCCATGTTCCTTATCAGTACATTGAAAGATAATGATAATATATGTAAATACACATATATATCCTCATCGTGTCCCCACAGTTGCCATAATGATTGCATATATTGTGCATTGTTGCCATAAATATAATGTAGTGCACAGTAAGGAAAGTAACATTAGCAGTTGTCATCATTGTTGTTAACCAGTTTCAGGCCTGTGGCCCTCCTATTTTCTGATAAATGGAGGCTTGCTCCCTGCGGAATAGCTCTTCACCAGCTAGCTCTGTAGCAGGAATGGGGAAGCCCGATGTTTGCCTGAGGGAATCACACACAGCTGCCTCCTGTTTACAGGAGCCCTAAGGCTTTGAGGCTGGTACTAAATTGAAACAGCTGACAAGAATCCCACGCCCCACCAAAGAAATCCGTCACATGGTAAATGAGAAAGCAAGGGAGATGAGGCTCCAGGAGAAATAAAGGGAAATTAGGAAAACTGAAATGGAAAACAATGGAGGGAGAGAGGGAGGGAGGGAGGGAGAGCGAGGGACTATGAACTCTTTGCTCTGGAATGAGGGTAAACCAAAGAGGACATGGTTTCATAATGCAAACTTTCAATTTGATTCATTCCCTTGTTCACCAAGTTGGACTGGTTTCCGGGGCTCAGTCTGGGTTTGTGGGGACGGGGGAGGGGGCGGGGGAGAGGAGGAGGTGGGGGGAGCTCCATCATCTAGCTCTGAGCTCCACCCTTTCACGCAGGGGGCTCTGTGCCTCTTCCCAAAGAGGAGGCAGGCAAGTTTGTGGTCTGAGTGTTTACACAGACCAAATTGCTAGGGCATTAGAATCCTGCCCTGTCCAGGAAGCACACCCACTCCTAGAAATGGGAATTGTCTTCTGGCTCAAGCGTGGCTCACTGCCATATTCCTGTGCATGCATTAGGGCTCAGAGGGGCTGACAGGGGGGCTTCCGGAAATGTCAGTCCGGAAAGAACCAAGTTGTTTTCCAATTAGTTCTATTCATGGCCGATTTCCTGTAGTCTGGTAGAACACACTGTTTAGTCTCCCAGACAGCCACAGAGCTCTCTCCACCAAGGGCTGTGTCACTGAACTAGATGGTGGGGCTGCAATTAGGAAATGTTCTTTGACTCAGTGATTCCTTACTAAGGACCCTGCTGATTAGAGGAAGTGAAAGCTTCTCCAAAGGAGGAGTGTTGCCTTTTCTTTTTTCCACACCAGGGCAAACTGCTCTTGAAATCGTTCTTATTCTTCCTGGTCCAGCTTTGGGAACAGCTCGGACATGTAAAATTAGTTCATTAATTAAATTCTTCATGATGTTCAGTCATTCTCACTATCCAGTCTCATTATTTCACCATTTTTTATTTCACCGCTATTACTACAAACCCTAAGCAAAAAGTCTCCCTTTCCCCATATGTCTCACCCCTACCAACTACTCATAATCTTTGATTTCTATATATCTGCTTATTCCATGTAAGTGACATATGCGTCCTGTCCTGACTGACTGTTGTCACTTAGCATGAAGTTTCCAAGGTTCATCCACGTTGTGGCATGCATCCGAGCTTCACTACCGATCTTTAGGTTTGGGTAGTGTTCCCATAGTATGGTATGGGCTTTACTCTATGGATCTAGTCATTGCGTGAGAAGCCTTTGAGTTTGGGGCCCTGGTGAAGGATACCAGGCTGAACACTGGTGCACAAGTTCTCCCTTCGCCTTCTGACTCATCCCTCACTGCCTCGGCACACTAGTCCCAGCAGCGGTGATCAAGTGACCAGCCCTGTAGGCTTGTGGAAGCTCCAGGAATTCAGCCCCCAATGGGCCATTATTGTCCGGTTTAGCAGATAGTCAAGAAGATTCCCCCCTTTTCAATAGCAGGTTCTAATGTTACCAATGCGGGCCCCCTTACCACCAGCATCTCTACCCTGCCCCCATCCCCACCCGTTACCCGCAATGAGCACATCCTTACATTCTGGACATTTCACACAATCTAAAATATGCCCACAGGAGTTCTGATTTTTAAGAGACTGAATTTTTCCCACTAAATAGTCACCTGGCTTCTAACTCCAGGCATACCTTGGGAAGGGACAAAGTTGAGTGCGGGCCATGAGTGAGACGTTCAACACGATTCTGGTATTGTCGTCATTCTAGGTTCCGGCTACAATCCAGATGAAAGCTACAACGAAGTATATGCTGAAGAGGTCCCCCAGACTCCTGCCCTAGACTACCGAGGTAATCTTCAACTGCTCCTGGCCCAAAGTCTCTAAACTCTTCCTTAAAGCAGCCCAGCTCCGATTTCCAGCTCAGGGAATCAGATAATGTCATTTTTTAAAGTCCTGAGCTTGGATATTGACTTGTTGTGACTTCATTTCCTTAGTTTCAAGGTTACATTTAGCACTAAGTGAGTACATACTCAGTGCCTACTCCCATGCTAAGTGAGACTTTGGGTGATACAAATTTTAAGATAGGCTGACCTCTTTAAGGAACTTGCATTTTGTTGGTAGAACAGAGTCATTTAAACTAGAACACGTGGGAGGCAAGTACGTAGGAAACTTGCTGGTACCAGTAAATACAACAGGAACTAAGAAAAGGAATTAGGTCAGACATGGGGCATAAAAGTTTAAGGTAGACCTTAAATAATGGGTAGGATTAAGAGAACTGGGCATAGAAATGGAGGGTGATTTCAAACTGTGGTTAGGAGCCCAGCACATAACCACTAGGCTCCAGAGCCCCAGAGGCAAAGACATGGAAGGAAACCAAATGTGGTAAATGGGGTGGGGGTTAGGAGGCTAGGAAGGGGCTAGTTTAACCGGAGGAGTCCAGCTGTGGAGGGAGTAGTAGAAAATAAAGTTGAAGTGAGACCACATTAAGAAAGGTTCCTCCCATGATCTAATGAGGAAAGGAGGGATGATTGTCTCTGAAGAATGCTGGCTAGAAGGGAGGCAGGACTCTTGATGACATCTTATATACCTGCCAAGTCTCAGAGTGTCCGAGGGGAGCCCTGGTGGCATCATGGGGCTGCTAACCAGAAGAGTGACAGATCAAAACCACCAACCACTCCAGGGGAGAAATAGAAGGCTCTCTAATCTCTTCATGAGTTACAGTTTGGGGAACCCACAGGGGCAGCTCTGCCCTGTCCTCTAGGGTTGGTGTGAGTCCGAATTGCCTCCACGACAGCAAGTTTGGTTTCTTTGTGAGATGATTCAGGGCAGTAACAAAGAAAGAGGGAATAAGGATAAACTCCAGAGTTGTTTCAAAGAAACAACTTTGTTTCAAAGGTATTAGCCAAGGGGCTAAATAAACAAATAACTGAAAGAATCTAGTTTGGATATATGAGAGAATTTTAAGACCCCTCTCAGAAAGACATAGTCCGAAATGCAAATTGATTTGGTAAAGATGTCCTGTTTAAAAACAAAACTCACTGCCATTGAGTTGATTTCAACTCACAGTGACCCACCACGACAGGGAAGAATTGCCCTTGTGGGTTTCCAAGACTTAAATCTTGACAAGAGTGGAAGGTCTCATCTTTCTCCCAAAGAGCAGCTAGTGGTTTTGAACTCCTGACCTTTAAGTTCAAAGCCCCATGTGTAACCACTACACCAACAGGACTCTGTAAGCTGCCCTGTAGGCAATCCAAAAGAGAAAGGTTAAGCTTTGTGAGTTATCAGCTTACTTGGTAAACTGGCTGAGAAATCAGAGGGCCACAGCCAGATGTCTACAGACATGAGTCAGAGAGGAACTAGCAAAGCTAAAAGAGGTGTTAGTTATCCCCCAGATATGAGGCAATCAGACTAGGATCAATCATAATATGTGATAGCGGTGAATGCAATAGGAATTAGGAAAAGGAAGGGGCCATGAAAGATGACATTTAGCCACTTAAAATAGTTTTAAGGAAGATTAAAATGGGGTTGCAAGGAGGAGATGAGCTAGTTAAAGTACAGTGTAGTAACAACGAAATGTGCATCTTTCCTCTGGTTCTCAAATGCTTCCTCCCACCCACTATGATGCTTCCGGTTCTACCAGACAAGTCCAACTAGAGCAGGGGATGTACACTGGAGTCAAAAACATGGAGAATTTAGGATAGCTGTTCCCTTAGGACTAGTGATGGGAGTGGTGATACTGGGAGGGTGGAGGGATGGTGGAGTAGAAAGAGGGAACCAATTTCAGGGATCTACATATAACCTCCTCTCTGGGGCACTGCCAACAGGAAAATGAGTGAAGGGACACATGGGACAGTGTACGATATGAAAAAGCAATAACAATTTGTAAATTTTTAAAGGTTCATGGGGGGAGGGAAATATGGGGAGCTGGAACTGGGGACCTGGGTGGAGGGTGGATGCTTTGGGAGTGATGATGACAACAAGTGTGCAAATGAGGCATGCATACAATTAATGTATGTATGGATCGTGAGGGGAGGTGTATGAGTACCCAATAAAATGATTCATTTCAAAAAAGGGGGGAGGGGGAAGAGGAGCTTATACCAAGGCCTCAAGTGGAAAATGTTTGGAAATGAATGTGGCAACGTGTGCAAATGTGCTTGATAAGATGATGTATGGAATGTTATAATAGCTGTAAGAACCCCCAGTAAAATTATTTTTTTAAGTGCCAAGGAAAAAAAGGTAAGAGACTATGTCAAGTTTTGAAGAGATTAAGTTGAAGGCAGAGCAAACATATTTGGCAAGAAGAAGGTAAATGATAAACTCTGAGAAAGTGAGCACAGCTTTAGGCTCTATGCTTCTGTCTAGTTACCTTCTCACTGACAAATGGGCCACACCCAGCGTCTCCATTCTTAGCACCGACAAATTCCTAACCTTCCTACAGTCTATAACCAACAAAACAAAAACCGAAAATACTGCCATCCCAATCGATTTCAGCCCATTGTGACCCTCTATAGGGTTTCGGGGCCATACATCTTTATGGGAGCAGATAGCCTCATTTTTCTCCAGTGGAGTCAGTAGTGGTTTTGAATTACTATCAAACTCTGCAGTTACTTTCAATTGGTCTGGAAGTCCTGTATTTGCCTACCTTGCTGGTTATTTTAGAATAAATATTTAGCCCTTCAAGGATCCCTGGTAGCATAGTGGTTATGTCCCTTGGGTTTTGGTTCACATGGTTGGCAGCTTGAAACCAGCCGTGAGAGAAAAACTGAGCTTTCGACTTCCGTAAACACTTACAGTCTTTGACCCCACAGGGGGTCGCTATGAGTTCATATTGACTTATGTCAGTGAGGTTGTGTTGTTTGTATGCTTATACGTATAAGTATATGTATTCCTAATGGGATGTGTGTATATTTGTGTATACACACACACACACACACACACACACACACACATATATATATATATATATATATATATATACATAAACATTAGGAACACATAAGCAGAATAGCGGTCTCTGTTCTTGGGATGTAGTGTCTCACAGCTCTTTTAGGGACTTAGTCTCTTAATAAAACTAATTGGAAGAAGTTATCAGTAATGAGTGTGGAGGGATAGCAGCCTCTCATAATATCCTGTGTCCTCATAATTTACAACTCTGCAATCTTGGCAATTAACTATATTAATGTCCTCTTTGCTTTACTTTTGACATGCATTAATCTCGTGGGCATGGTTCTGCCTTTGTGAATTGGTGTTATTGAAAGTTTTTCCCTTGCACTAACCACCACTGTTTGTGTACATAATGTCGAGTTACTTAAAGAGTTTAATCTGTACATGTCAAGAATTCTTGTATTGTGATTTGTAACTAGCCTATCCTTGTTTAATTTCCTTTCCTAACAGTGTTGTAAATTCTATACCATTGGTTAAATTGATGACACTTTCTTTAATTACCTTATGCCCTAGAGAGATGGCTGATAATGTTCTCTATCATTGAACGATAATAATGCCTTTAGAGTGAACCAGAGACATACATAAACCATGGATATCTGAATGGAATTGGGGCTCACACTTCATTCTAGCCCCAATCTAAGAACAACTTGTTCTTATGGAAGGCCTTGCTTGATGCTTACCCTCAGAAGGCTCCCTAGAGAAATGGGGGCTCTAGCAAAGTGTGATGAAGAGACCAAATGGTACCTGGCTATCAGAAAAAAAATAGGCATCTGGGATCATAAAGGGTGCCCTTCACAAAAGCAACTATGTAACCGGGGCATTAACTATGTCCACATGGAAGAAGCACACCAGCCTGTGTGATCAAAGGATTGTACAAACAAATAAAACTCAAACCTCACTGCCACATAGTCAATGCTGACCCACAGCGACCCCTGTGGGTGTCTGAGACTGGTAACTGTTGATGGGCATAGTCAGCAAACCCAGCTTGTCTCCCTCAGAGCTGCTGCGGGTTTCAAACTGCCAACCATGTGGATCGCAAACCAACGCTTAACCATGCAAGTCCTTTTCCTTTGGATTGTAAAGAGTAAAATCCAAACCTTAAGACTGGATGACAGTGGAAACCCAAAATACATTCATAGGAAACACAAATGCTAATTAATTACATGGATTAAGCCTCTAGTGAATCTCCTCTGACCAGAGTCAAGGAATGTGACTAGGCCTGTTATCAAAGAGCATTATAAAGTTGGTGATGGCAGATGTAGTTAAGCTAAAATGCAATACCTTATCATTTTCTCTCCATTTTGACCCATTTTATTAAATGTTATAGCTTTAAAAAAAATGAAGGGGAAATACATATGGACTAAGCCTCCAGTGATTCTCTTTTGACCATAGACCAGAGATGTGAGTAGCCTTGCTATCAAGCAGAGTGCATTGGAAAGTGGATGATTGCAGATTGCAGTTAGGTTAAAATTTAATACCATATGAGTTGATCTCTCTTTTGACCCCTTTTAAATTTTGTCTGGTTTTTTAATATATTCTGCTTTATTTATTGATTGGGGTTTTTCTCTGTTTCATTATTTTTTTGCTGTATATGAAATCCAGGATAAGTAATTCTGTAGAGACAGTAACTGGATTAATGGTTGCTTGGGGTAGGCAGGAGGTGGAGGGGGGTTAGGGAAAATGGGGAGCTAATAATAAGGAGTACAAGAGAGAAGAAATATCTAAAATTGATTGTGGTGATGATTGGACAACTCTTTGTAATATGATGGAACTACTGAATTATAGGATGTGTGCTTATGTGCCAATAAAACTTTTTTTAAAAAAAATTGAAACTGATTTTAAAAAAGAGGAAAGAAACCCATAGTAATTTGGCAATGGTGTCTCTCAGTGGCAGTAGTGTGCTACTGCACAGACTTGAAATAGATACCAGGATCTCCACCATGTCATTACTCAAAGAAGGATGGAATGGCAGCTCAAATCCAGACACTGATTTAGGGATTACCATTCCCAGGGCTATTTTACATACATACTTTCATTTTGTTCTCACAACAACCCCGTGAAGTGGGTTTTTTATCCCCTATTTTAGAAATCAGGAAATAGAAGCTCCATGAAGTGAAATTGTGGAGTGACACTGCAGAGCAGTTGTGTAAACCCAGGCCTTTTGACTCCAGAGCCACGCACGTGTGATGGAAAATATAACTCATTTAAAAAAAAACAATTAACCATTCAAAAGCACAAAACATCAGTTTGGTGCCTTTTCACTAAGCTTAAGCTTGCTTTCATGCCTCCTCCTGACTTGTAGCTTGGAGTCGGAAACCTGCTCCTGGGATCCTCTCAGTCCTCTGGGCTGTTGCTTTTCCCAGGTGGCCGAAGTCCCAGGCAAACTCATCCCCTCACTCCGCCTGGGTTCTCTAAAGATTGTCATTAGAAGTCCCTTTCAGTTTTGTTGTCTGCCTTTCTTTTTCTTTATAACCCTTGAAATGACATAGGTAAATAGCTACAGGGAACAGAGACTGGGGGCTTGGGTTTAACTCTCAGCTCCCTCCTCTTCCAGCATATTGAACCTGGACCCCAAAAACCATTGTGTGCCAGGCACTGGGCTATGTATTTTATAAATGTAATTTCATTTAAAGAAATTGCGTGCTTGCTGTGTAGTTATATGGCAAGATCTCTAAGATACCATGTTCATTTTTAAAAAGAAAGTAACAGAGAGAACATGGGGCATAGATGCTATTCTATGTGCTTTTTATAACCCAAGGAAAGATAGAAACTATACACAAAAAAAGAAACTATTGAGAGTGGCTCTTGGGTCATTGTGGGGAGTGTGGACCCTGTATCTACCCTTATATTCCCCTTATAAAAGGCGCCCTGATGGTGCCGCAGCTAAGAGCTTGCCTGCTCAGCAAAACGTTGGTGGTTCGAATACCCCAGGCCCTCGTAAGGAAGTGACAGGCGAAGGGTGGGTTATTCAGCTTCCATAAAGATTTATAGCCTTGAAAACCCTATGGGGCCATTCTGTTCTGCTTCCCAATAACTCTGCTCCCCAAGGAACCCTTTAAAGAAGAGTCTTTTGCAGCAGATTTGCCCACTGCAGTATGTCCCTTGATACCTTGATTGGTGCTTCCAGGATCGCTGGTTGAGGATATCAGTAAAAGGAAAGCCTTGACAACTTTACTCTTGTCCCATTTTCTCATGATGCTGCTTTTTGGTCCTGTTGTAAGCATTCTCATTTTCTTTATGCGGAGTAAAGCAACCAAGACTGGAGGCTGAAGTCTTTCGTCTTCATAATGAAGTACTTCAAGTCCTATTTGCTTTCAATAAGCAAGGCTGTGTCATCTACATTTCACAGGTTGTTAATGAGTCTTCCTCCAAATCTGCTGTGTTCTTTTCCCTACAGCCCCCTTTCTCAGATGCCGTGTTTAGCACACAAATGGTATAGATATAGAGGTCCTTCTGAGTCTGGATGTCCTGTTGAAAATGGTCCAACAGAAGTGACCCTGCTGGCATTACAAATACCTGTGTCAAGAGCCTATGGCACTACAGCACCCACAATTCCCCACAATGAACTAAACCAACAAGCAAGCGGCGGCCTGCCATGATTACAGCCTAAAAAGCTCTATGGGGCAGTTCGACTCTGTCACATGATGTCACTATTAAAAATCAACTCAATAGCGCCAAACACCACTACCACCATGTAGTTTGTACTTAATGTGGCACCGTGTTTAAATAGCTTACCTATTTAAAATTTTAAGTGTTTACTTCAAAAGAGCAAGCTGACATGCTGTGGAGGCAGACCTCCTGGTGAAGAGAGACATAGGGATGGAGCCACCAGGGTTCAGATTCCAGCTCTGCTACTTCAAGATCTTGGGCAAAATGAGGATAAACACCTACTTATGTCACAGGGTTCTTTGGAGAACTATAGGAAATGATGTGTGCAAAAATGAAAATAGGAAGCATGATGAGTTGCATATCCTACAGTAGATAGTCAGTAAAGACTTGACATATATTTTCCGTCAGGTATCTTCACCATACAGTATTTAGCCACAGTCCAAAAATCAGTTTCCCCTCAGCACTCTTTGGGTACTGTTGTTTGGAGAGTTGTAAATCTTCCTAACTGTATGCTCACCTCTCCTTCACTGCATGCACTCCAAAGGCCCGAAGGGCATTTGTAACATGCCTCACTTCCTACCACATATTGCACCTACCTTTTTTTCCCTGTTCTACCAGTTTAATGATCCTACTGACCCACAAAGGATGTGAGGTCATTCTGGAATTACTTGTTCCTAAGTGTTCTCTTTCTAACGGCACATGATCCTGGCATTTTAAAATTATGGAATACATTAACGTCAGTGCTGTCAGTCTCACTTGACTGTCTTTTCCAGAAGCTACCTTCTTCCCTAGTTAAAATCGGGATAAGATTTGATCATTCACCATATTTCCTTTATGCAGAATTCTTCTGGACTGGAAAATTTCAACTGATTTATAATAGCTGAGCACTCTTTTTCAGTCTCAGCATGTATTCTGGTCATCTTTCTCTTTGCTAGCTTTGCTCCAAGCTGATATTTCTCTGTGTTGACAGCATAGGAGAGAGAAATGGAACAGGAGTAACTGTTGGCGTCTTGGCCTTCCTCAAACAGTGTTTGTGATGTGTGTTGGGGCCTTATAATCAATAGGTCTGTAACGATCATCCTTAAGAGGCTCTCTGTCATTTGGTGTTGATGTCTCCAGATGGCAGCCATGTGTCACTGCCACCGGCCCCAAACTAACTCTGGAAGCTGCTGTGTCATGGTCTCACTTGAAAAATCATTTTCTCATCTGTTATCCTTCTCCTCAAGCAGAGACTCTGGCTTTTCCTTGATCCATTAGCTCCTCATGGCTTTTTTGTTTGTTTGTTTTTACAAACCCTATATTTTTCCTTAGAATTTGAGGGACTCGTCAGCTCATTTGGCACTTTAGGTTTACTACCCTTATGCTAACCAATCAGTGCTTTCCTTGTGTGAGTGGGTAGCCATCTCTAAGCAGGTGGCTTTCCCCTTGTACAAGTGAGGGGGGGTCCCAAAAGTTTGTGAAAAAATGAAAAGAAAAGATAACAGAATTTCCAAAGGCACTTTTTGAATCTCTTTTGTAGGTGTCCCTCGAAAACCTAAAGTCAGTGAAGAGTTGTTTATTCGGGTAGCCAAGGAGACATCTTCCAGATGCCTTTCTTATCAAGCAGTCCTAGAATATCTTGTCTTTCTTGTTGAGCAGAGGTCAAACGTTCGATCCTCATAAGCTTTCATTGATGTCACATCCCCTTCCTCTCTCACATCTTTATATTATTCTTCAAATGGAGTTTTGATTTGCATATGCTAAGATTCACTCTTTTGTGTTCATATACAGTTCTGTGCACTTTTGATGGCTACAGAGTCAGTAATCCCACCAGAGTATGTAACAGAACAGTTATAATTACATCAGAAACTTGGTGGGGGCTAAAAGGGAGTTGATGTTGAGGAGTTCAAGAAGGAAAACACGGTTTTGAAACTGACTGGGGCAGCAATTGTACAGTATTGCTTGATGGGATTAAACTGTGGAATGATATGATATCTGTATTAACATCTAATAAAATGGTTTTGAAAAAACAAACAAAATTTGTCCTTTTGAGGTTCCTCCTACATCTGTATCCCTGACTCCCGACAACCACTGATGTGTGCCTACCTTTTGCCTTTTACAGAAGGTTCTATCAATGGAATGCTACAGTTGGTTCTCTTTGCAGTTTGCAAATTGTATTTGAACTTTATTCCTGTTGTAGTGTTGTAGTGAAGTGAAGTTGCTAGGCATACCCAGGCCTTTCTAACTCCTACCCAGGGATTGGTGTCATTGTTGTCAGGTGCCCTTCAGTGGAGTCTGACCTATGATGACACTACATGCAACAGAACAAAGCACTGCCTGCTCCTGAGCCATGCTCACATTTGTCTCTATGTTGGAGCCCACTGTGGGAACCTCAGTGTCAATCCATCTTGCTGAGGGTCTGCCTTTTTTTTTTGCTGCCCTTCTACTTTACCAAACATGATGTCTTTCTCTAAGGACTGGTCTCTCCTGCTAACATATCCAATGTGTGCAAGATGAAGTCTTGCCATCTTTGCCTCATAGGAGCATTCTGGCTGTCCTTCTTCCAAGATAGTCTTGTTTGTTATTTTGGCAGTCCATGCTATTTTCAATATTCTTTGACAGCACCACGGTTCAAACCTACTGATGTTTTTTTCAGTCTTGCATATTCAATATGCAACTTTCACATGTATATAAGGCAATTGAACATACCATGGCATAGGCCGGGCACAAATTGGTATTCTACTCATTCCTGGAACCTTGTTTTTCGTTAGTCCCTTCAGTTCAGCTTGGACTTTCTCCCTCAGTACAATGGGTTCTTGGTCATAGGCACCTCTAGAAATGTTGGAATGTTGACAAGTTCTTTTTGGTACAATACCTATATTCTTTCCATCTTCTTGGAATGCTTCCTGTGTCATTCAGTATTTTCCCATAGTATTTTTCAGTATTGCAACCCGAGGCTTGATTTTTTTCCCTTAGGTTCTTACAGCGTAACATATGCTGAGCATATTCTTCCTTTTTGGTTTTCCAAATCTAGGTCTCTGCACATTAATTATAGTATTAGACTTGGTCTTCTCGAGCTACCCATTGAAATGTTCTGTTTCACCCTCTGAGTTCACTTCTTCCATTTGCTAAAGCTACTCTATGATTAACAGCAAGTCTCAGAGTCTCTTCTGACATTTACTTTGACCTTCTCTTTCTTCTTGTCTTTTTAATGATCTTTCTGCTTTCATTATGTATGCTTCTTGATGTCATCCCATAGTGCATCAGCTCTTCTTTCCAGCGTGGCTAGTCTCACTGTTCGTGCAAGATTCTATCGTTTGATGTCTTGCTTTGTTTCTATAACCAAGGTCGTATAGACCAACTACTGTTCCTTCCTCTTTGTTTCTAACTTTTGCATTCCAATCGCCAATAATTTTCAGTGCATCTTGATTGTATGCTTGATCAATTGAAGATGTTGGTAGAGTTCTTCATTTTCTTCACCACTAGCTTTAATAGTTGGTGCATAAATTTGAATAATAGTTGCATTGATAGATTTCCTTAGATGCAGATAGATACAAGGGGACATCCCCCCCCCATAGAGAAAAAAAGATCCGCTAGGCAGAGCATTCATAGTATGCATTTTTTGCACTAGACAAGCATTGAGCAACTTGCTCTGAGTTAATGCCCCCAGTGACATGTCCTAGGAAGGTTGTCTCTGGTCACTGTGAATTTTTTTGTAAAAACAGTTTTACTCAAACCTCGGTTTTTTTTTTGGGGGGGGGGATGGGCATCACAGCCGCTGGTGGTCGTGGGCGCTACCCAGTGCTGCTGCTGAGAGCCGCCGCTGGATTTGAACCGCCAAGCCCGCGGGCCGCAGTCCCGCACTCAACCACTTACGCCACCGGGGCTCAGCTGAAACCTCTTTTTTTTTTATGATAGCTGATTGAAGATAACGGCGTGCAGCTGTGAAATTTGGTTTCCTGTTCAGGAAAAGCACTTCAGAAACTTATAATGTTGACCATATTTTGCAAGGATGCCACGATGGAAAAGTCTCAAATGTATGAGTGGTTTTCTCTTTTCAAAAAAAGTGAAATGTTGATTGATGACAAACCTCGTGTGGACATCAATCAACATCCCAAAGAGATGAAAAGGTCGGCTCATGGTGCATTTGGAGTTCATTCCACCAGTTCAGACTGTTAATCAATTTAGAGCTTCTGAAAAGATTGAGTAACAGTGTGCGACAAAAAAAAAAAAAGACCTGATCTGTGGCAGATGGGGGGTCTGGTTTGGCCACCACAGAAATGCATGTGTTCACGCAGCCACGTGAGGGTCTCAGATTTTCGCGAAGCACAGCAGGCCTCTTTTGCCCCATGCACCTTACGTGCTGTGGCGCTAGGCGACTTTCTTTGCTTCTGCGAAGGAAGAGGACCATGAAAGGTCAGTGATTTGCTGATGTGGAAGAGATGACGAAAAAAGCCAAGGGAGATCCTGTCAGCTATCCAAAAAAGATGAGTTTGAAAAATGTTTCCAAGAATGGAATCACAGATTTGACAAATACAATAAATATCATAGAGAGTACTTTGAAGATGATAAGATTGTTTGTAAAGACATTTAAATACATAACTTTGAAAAACATCAGGTTTTTAGGGGGTGCCCCCTCATATTACCCCAATACAGACAGCACTGTACATCAAGATAGATCTCACAATGCCCACTTATACAATGAATGAAATGTCATTCCTCTTCAATCTGTCACTCCTGCCATAGTAAACAACACACCTTTCTGATTCAATATTTTTTGGGGGGCATCACTGCCCTCTGGTGGGAGCGGGAGGCCCAGCCTTGCTCCTGGAAAGCTGCTGCTGGATTTGAACCACCAAGCCAGTGGGCCGCAGTGCCACAGCCAACCACTACACTACTGGGGCTCTGCCCCAGATTCAGTATTATCAATACTAGTCCACTTTTGCTTAATACCTAGGATAATGATTTTTATGTGTTGCATTTCATTTTTCACTATTTCCAAATTTCCTAGATTCATATGTCATATATTCCAAGTTTCAATCATCAATAGATCTGTGCATCTGTTTCTTCTCCTTTTGAGCCACACACCATCAGCAAATAACGGTCCTGAAGGCCTTACTCTGGCAGCTTTCCCTCCATTCTCCATCATTATTGTTGACTCTTCCTTGAGAGGGCATCTCTTCTTCAGTCATATTTTGAGTGCTTTCTTGCCTGAGGATTTCATCTTCTGGCACCATATCTGACAATGTTCTGCTGATATTCCTGAACTTTCCCAGTATCTAACAATGCTTTGATTCAATCAATAAGGTTTTCAGTGGCTGATTCCTCTGAAGTGGACAGCCTAATTCTTCTTCAGATTCTTCTTAGTCTGGAAGCTCCAATGAAGTTTGCTCACATTGGCATTTGAAAATACCAGTGACATAGCACCCAGCGTCACAGCAACACACGTGACACCACATTACAACAAACTAATAGAGAGAAGTGGGAATTTAACAAATTGTACGTATGAAATACTAATATAGAGGGTTGATCAGTTCTGTCATTTAGCTGGGTATATAAGTGAACCAATGCAGAAGTGAGACAGGAGAGAAAATCCTGTGATCATCAAGTTAGAAGAGCCACCAACAGAGTGAGTGACCACTGTCGGAAGTGATGGAGAAAACAGAGACACTAGAGGCTGCAACCTGGAGACCATGAGGCACAGCTGGGGAACAGCACCAAGACTGTGAGACAGAATGGTGGGCTGCGCAACTCAGAGAACAAAACATAGGTCAATGTACCACATCGCTAAGAGACCAAGGATCAGATAGAGACAAACCTGCCAGCATGGTTGAGAAGCATTGTGGACAAAAGAACCATATCATTAACATTCAGTAACCGTTAGCTTCCCTAATAAGTCCCATCCTTGTGAGTGCTGTCTGAGAGTCTGTGTGGTCATTGCAATGAATTAGGGAGTGCCATAGAAGGGATGGATGGTATCAGAATTAAAGAAAGGACAGAGGGTGGAGGCATGTCTGACCTCTGCCTGTGGCAATAGGCTTTGGGCTCCCATGGAGCTGTATTCTTGTTCTTCTGTATAGCCAGAGGAGGTCAGATGTGGCCCCCATGCCATTTAGTCAAGCTTAGACCAATACTTCATACCTTTCTACAGATGATCCAATTTGTTTAACCTTTCTACAAGAAAACATTTCAGTTGTTTCCAGTTTTTAGAAATTATGACTAGAGCAGCTTTTAAACATTTGTGTGTAGGTTTTTATGAACTTGGGCTTTTCTTTTTCTCCATAGAAGTGGATTTGCAGAATCGTATGGAAAGGGGATATAGACCTTTCTATAGAACGACCAAAATTACTCTATTTTGCATTTCCACCAGCAATGTTGCATGAGAGTTCCAAGTTCTCAACACTCATATCACTATCTCAACACAGATATCACTCTCTGTTTTAATGTTTCTTTTAGATGAACTAAAGTCATTTGATGGTATTTTATTATTGTCTTAATTTACATTTCTCTAATGACTAGTGATGCTAAATAATTTTTTATGTACTCCTCGGCCATCACTCTCTTTAGTAAAGTGACTGTTCATATCTTTTGTTCATGTTTTAATTGGATTGTTTGTAAACAGTCAAAACTGAATACTTTTGAGTATTGAGAGTTCTTCGTACATTCTAGATACTATTGCTTTGTCAAGTCTGTGGATTGCAAACATTTTCTCCCAGTTTCTGACATTTCTCTTCATCTCTTAACTATGTCTTTCACAGAGCAATATTTAAAGAAATATTTTGAGATTCTATTTATTGATATTTTATTCTTTTATAGGTTGTATTTTTTTATGTCATAGCTAAGACCTCTTTGGCTAGTGCTATATCACAAAGATTTTCTTTTTCCCCTGTTTCATATTTATTTATGTTCATGACCCAATTTGAATTATTGTATAATATGTGAGACCTAGGTTAAGATTTTCTCTTTCCAACCCCCACTCCCAGATGTCCAATTGCTCCAGTTTCATGAGCTGAAAAAACTTATCTTGCTTATATTAAATTGCTGTGAGATATTTGTCAAAAGTAAGTTGGGTGTACTTATGTGGATCTATTTCTAGTCTATTTTGTTCCATTGTTCTATGTGTCTATCCTTTTCACTGACACCATACGGTTTTGATTACTAGAGCTCTAGCTTATTTTCTTCTATTTCTACAGTTCCCCGGTGGTGTTATACATTAAACATCCAGGATGGAGAGGCCACATGCTACTCACCAAGAGGAGGAAATTATCACAGCAGCCTGGGCACTCGTTGTGAACTTTCCTGTGACCGGGGTTTTCGATTGATTGGACGGAGGTCGGTGCAATGCCTTCCAAGCCGCCGTTGGTCTGGAAATGCCTACTGCAGACGTAAGTTGTATTCCTGCATATGCTGATGCAGATATGTGAGAGAGGCCAGACACTTGAGATGTCCGTATGCCCTTCTCTCAGGTGCAAATTGTGCATTTCCCATGGGCATCCGATAGGACCTTCCTTTATCCTAACATTCTAGCTCATTTTCTCTCTCTATGATCTCTGCCCAGAGAATATGGGAATTCCAATAGCAGCCATCCATCCCACCAGAGAGCCAAGGAGTGCAGGCTTGTAGGGAGCTAAGGCTTGGGCCTAAGGTCCGACAACCCTTGGTGGTTCCAAGAATGTATGTATGGTCTTGGGCTCTTTCTCCTTTGGAATAAACTGCTACGTGCCCTAGTCTACAACTTTAGGAAACTTTCATTTTCTTTTGGAAATAAAGAAGAGCAATCCTTGAGGGTAGAATGCTAATACACACATGTTCTAAATCATGTGTCTCTTTGGCTACCAAATTTCCACCTCTCGTTCAAGTTCTACAGCCTACTTCCCCCCTTGCAGTGATTAAACTTTGTCTACTTCTGTCCATTGCTGAAAATCAGTCGTAGGACACCTATGGGTGCAGAGTCCTGTATAGGTCACTTTCGCTCATGCAATTCCTAAATTGCCTCCAAGCTGCTTAAAGACGAATGGAATAGAAACATGATCATGTGCATCTGAACACAATATAACTGGATGAAAAGTACGGATCTCCTAAGAGAATGGGATTGGCCAGCAAAGACACTGCGGGGAAGGGAAGTAGCTTGATAGTCAAAAAGAAATAAGCAACCACACCCCTCTAAGTGACTATAATACATGTGTTTTAGGATGTACTTACGGTGTTGCAATCGAGTCTGATGCATAGCGACCCTCAGGACTGATTGGAACTCGTGCTGTGGGTTTCTGAGCAGCTACATCTTTACAGGAGCAGAAAGCCTGGGGAAGTTGGTGGGTTCAATCTGTTGACCTTGTGGTTAGAAGCCTAAAGTGCTACCCACTGTACCACCAGGGTGGCTTATTTTTCAACTTAGTCCCCATCATTGCCGAAATAAATTTGAATTAGCCTATAAAATCAAGAGAATATAAGGATATACGTTTAAAATGAACATCAAACCACTGGAAAGAATGGAGAAGTACATCTTTCTAGATAAAAGGACTCTGATGGCATAAATGGCCACATGTTGGCCTGCTAACCATGATTGGTGGTTCAGACTCATTGGCTGCTCTCAGGAGATGAGGTCTTCAGCTGCCCTCAAGAGCTCGATTATACTTTTTAATATTACACTTTTTAATATGAAAATGAAAGAGCAGGTCAACAAAAGAATGGCAATTAGACCCACATGTTTAAGGGCAGTCTGGGTAGAGTGTCTGGGTCTTTGACTGTCTCTGAGATGGTTCTCCCTGTGCGAGATGCCCCGGCATCCCTTTAGCTAGCCTCACAGGCCACTGAGCCTGCCACCTGGTTCTCTCTTAGAGGTGCGATGTCACACATTGCCGTTCATCACTAGTGGAACCTACTCCTGTACAAACGGGGTGCTTCTCGACTCCCGCTGTGACTACAGCTGTTCCAGTGGATACCACCTGGAAGGCGACCGCAGCCGTATCTGTATGGAAGATGGGCGATGGAGTGGAGGCGAGCCTGTATGTGTAGGTAAATATGGGTCTCCCCCAGTCTTCCTGCTGCAAAGGTTCCTGTTGATGCAAAGATATGCACTTCTCACTACAAAGGGCAATCTTGTTCTCCGTGGGGGGTGGCACACTGAGTATGTGCTTAACAAAGGGCTCACTTTGCCTGGAGATATGCTTTCTTTCTACCTCTCTCTTTGGTTACCTTGAACTGAGAGAGTGCTTTGGACCTCCCCAGAAGTGTGGTATTACTTTCATGGGTCCCCTTTAGTAGAAGGTAGGGGAACCTGTGAGTCAACACTTGATTTTTGACATTGGCAGACATAGACCCCCCCAAGATCCGTTGTCCCCACTCACGTGAAAAGATGGCAGAACCAGAAAAGCTGACTGCTCGAGTGTACTGGGACCCACCATTGGTGAAAGACTCTGCTGATGGTACCATCACCAGGTGAGCTTGAGTAATGAATGTCCCTGTCTTCTTGGTCCCTGGGAGATGGTGCACAGGGCGAGGCCACAGGGATGATGTGTCCCTGACCTTCATTGAAAGGGTCTCCTTCTTCAGGGACTCTTTCACCCTGTCTCCTGCAGGGTGGCACTTCGGGGCCCTGAGCCTGGATCTAATTTCCCCGAAGGAGAACATGTGATTCGTTACACTGCCTATGACAGAGCCTATAACCGAGCCAGCTGCAAGTTCATTGTGAAAGTGCAAGGTCAGTACTCTTCCATTTCCACAGTCTTCATCATTCCTGTTGTGTCAGAAGCTTTCTGAAACCCATCAAGATCCTCGCCTTCCCAGGTCTCGAAGGTCACACACATCATTTATGTCAAGTGAGGAAAACCCGGTATACCAAATAGGCTCATTCCGAAAACCTCCAGAACATGTGCATACACACACCTCAGAAACCTTGATTCCCCAGCAAGACTCAAGTAGCCTCCTAAATCTAGGTAGATCCTCTATATTCCTTTTATTTCTTGACCTCCTAATAAATCTAATCAGACTTCATTCTTGGTCTTTCACTTCTGCTGACATGCGCAAGGTTGGCTGCCTGAATCCTCTTTGGTTGGTGCTATACTGGGGCTTCAGGGGTGATTTTGCTTATCTCATTATAAAATAATTCATGTTCATTGTGGGAAAATAAAGAAATAGACAAAGAAAAAAAATTTTGCCCTGCCACCCAGAAGCAGATTCATTTATCTTTGAATATCTTTCTTCCTTCTGGTATTTTTCCTATGCATGGTTTTAAAAAATTGTTAAGATTATTCAGCTTATTCTAGCTTAGAGAATCTATTTTTCAGGTTCCTTATGACAATCGTCATTTTCCCATGTTCTTTTAAAATTCTTCAGAAATATTCTTTAGGCCAACAAATTATTCTACTCTAAGGAATCATCAGACCTGGTAGCACTGTGGTATAAGTTTTGGACTGCTAATGGCAAGGTCTGCAGTTCAAACCCACCCGTAGCTCCAAGGGGGAAAGATGACACTGTCTGTTCCCGTCAAGATCATCATCTCAGAAAACCTAGCTCTGGAAGACTGGCTGGAGGTGGGACTGTGTTGTTGTTTAAGGCTATATTAGAAGTTGCCGAACTCTTCGTCCACCCTTAGACGTTTAAGTTGCTTCTGCCTTAATTCTGCTACTGTAGGCAATGCTGTAAGGTTGTCATTTTTATGTAGATGTCCTAACATCAGGAAATAAATGATGACATTTTTAAAAAGATTCATAAAGCCTTTGGACAATATTATGTATACTCATTATGTTTCCAGACTTTATAAACACCTTTGTCTGAAAGATTGAATTCCTTAAGAAAGGAAAAGTCAAAAAAAGGGGGGGGGGCTGAGCCCCGGTGGCGTAGTGGTTGAGTGTGGGACTGTGGCCCACTGGCTCAGTGGTTCAAATCCAGCAGCAGCTCTCCAGGAGCAAGGCTGGGCCTCCCACTCCCACCAGAGGACAGTGATGACCAAAACAACAACAACAAAAAAACAAACAAGAAAGGACAAGTCTAGTTCAACCCCTGGCCACTGGAAAGAGAGTTAAATTATTCATTCTGATCACCCACCATTGGCCTCCCGTTCTAGAAAGTCCAATTGGGGCACCCTGTTGGCCTTTCCTTCTGAAGAGAAGCATCATACCCACTAACTTCAGCTCCTCCCTAACAGTGAGACGCTGCCCAACTCTGAAACCACCAGAGCACGGCTCCCTAACCTGCAGTTCAGCAGGGGACAACTATGGTGCCACCTGTGAGTATTATTGTGATGGTGGCTATGAGCGCCAAGGAACACCCTCCCGAGTGTGTCAGTCCAGTCGCCAGTGGTCAGGATCACCACCCACCTGCACTCGTGAGTCTAGCCTGAGAATGGGGAAAATGGACATATTGATTGGGGGACTTTGGAGACTCCCCCCCCCCATGGAACAGGGGTTCTGTAGCAATGTGGATAATGTGGAACTGGGAAATCGTGGAATGTGTTTCTTTAATACTCCTACCCCAAGAGGAGGGTTGAGAATATATAGGTGTTCTTTTGGGATTTCACCCAAGGGATGGGAGAAAGAGTTAACCTACAAGTCTGGTCCCTATCAAGATGTGAAGGTACTCATGCGGGGGTGAAGGAGAAGGTCATAGCTTACTGGCCATCTGCTCCTCTCGCAGCTATGAAGATTAATGTTCATGTGAACTCAGCTGCTGCTCTTCTGGATCAGTTCTTTGAGAAACAGCGACTCCTCATCATCTCTGCTCCAGATCCCTCCAACCGCTATTATAAAATGCAGATCTCTATGCTACAGGTGAGACCCATTCCCTTCAGGAAGACATAGCTCTTACATGTCCCCTAACTCTGCCCCATCCATTCCCCTCTATCTTTTCCAGATCTGTTTCTCTCTGCAGCACGAACTCCATTTGCTCAAGAGTAAAGTGCTGTGGATAGTATTTGATCAATTCACTGAGGACACATTTAGTGCATTTTAAAGACTGCTGTGTTTTTTTACGGAAAAGGCCAGGAGGGCACAAATATAGTGAATGTGAATTACAAGGGATTGGGTGAAGGATGAGAAAGGAATGTGGCCAAGTAGTCTGATAAGACTTGAAAGATGGGTGTGATCATATGTACACATTGGGAATGAAATATGTTCATGCTTTCAAGAACAACAATTGTACTCACAAATATGTTCAGTGCTATGTACGTATCATCAGGGAGTTCAGGTGCCATTGTCAGCTAAGTGTTGGGTTGCTAACCACGAGGTAGGTAATTCAAATTCACTAGCCGGGGTCCTCAAACTACGGCCCCCGGGCCACATGTGGCATGCTGAGGACATTTATCTGGTCTGCTGGGTGTTTTTTGCCACCACTGCTGTTCTGCTTAGCAGCCAACTCATCCCGGGCCTGCAGTGAATTTGTTCATCTCTAGCACTCTGAGGGACAGTGAACTGGCCCCCTGTTTAAAAAGTTTGAGGACCCCTGCTCTAGTAGCTCCAAAGGACGAAAATGAGGCTGTCTCCCCCCATAAAGATTTATGGAAACCCTATATAGGGGTGCTATGTGAGTATCAGATATTGATCTATGTCTTTTGCATATATTGATTGATGTAATCCTTATACCAACCCTAATGAGGCAGGTAGTCTTATCCTCATTTTCTAGGAGAGGAACCTGAGGCATGGTGAGCTTCAACAATTTGCCCAAGGTTTAGCTAGGAAAGGCACAGCCAAGATCTGCCTCAGGCACTTTGGCTCCAGGATGAGAAGAGAAGGAAAGTGCAAGAGAACGAGCATGCTGTGGTGCCTTCAATTCGGACAAGGGAGTTCCACGAGGGCTTTTAACATACCACGACCGAACTCAGGGTCTAAGTGAGCTCATGGCAACTCTCTTGGCTGCCGACTGAAAGGTCAGGGGCCGTGGCCCACTAGCAACGACACAGCAGAAAAGATGTGGTGAATTGCTCTAGGAAGACTGCTGTCGTCGTTGGGTGTTGGAGAACCTGGGCCGATTCACAGCAACCCCCTGGACCACAGAACAAACACTGCGTGGTCTGGTGGCGTCCTCATACAGGCTGCAGCCCAGGAAGTGCTGGGGGTGGGGGGGGCGAGTTCTCCTCTATCTAGAGCTTCTACCCCTCCGAATCTACTCTGCAGCACCAGAAATCGCAAAAAGATACCCCCATCCACTGGTCAGTTTTCTGACTTGGACAAAGTTAAGAGAACTAGCTCTGGGGCGGTGAGAGGGGTTGCGTATCCAGATGTGATGGATTGAATTGTGTCTCTCAAACATATGTCGGCTTGAGTCAGCCATGATCCTCGGTGATTTGACAGGTTGGTGAGGCTATGATTTGACAGTGATGTAATTATGTTATCATTCCCATGATGTTATCAGCCAATCATTTGCAAAGGAGGAGGGTGAGATGAGACACCCTTACACTGGTCACAGCTCTGATCTGATGTACAGAGAATTTTCCTGGAGTGTAACCTACATCACCTCTTATCTTCCAAGAGACAAAAGGAAAGAGAAGCAAGCCTATATACTCAAGTATAAGTCAACTCAACTATCAGTCGAGGCACCTAATTTTACCACAAAACTGCATTAAAAATGTCCTGAAAAACTTGGCTTATACACGAGTATATGTGGTACCTAGTTATTATTACAAGGAAAGAGGAAGAACCCCTTAGACTCAGGGGGAGATTGATACCAAAGACATATGTAGCATTCTAGGAAATGCCATGCCCATGTTGAAAGGAGACAAGGACCTTCCTCCAGAGTTCCAGAAAGAAGCCTTTCCCTAGTGCCAGTACCCTGAATTTGAACTTATAGCCTCCTAACCTCTGAAAGAATACATTTTTGTTTGTTAGACCCATCTACCTGTTGTATTGTTCATTATAGCACAGTAGATGATTAAGACAGATTTTGGTACCGAGTGTGGGGTACCAAAGCTGCTCTCACGGATTCCTTCAAATGTAGAAGTGGGTAATGAGCAGCTATTGGAAAGGCTTTAAGGCACCCACTAATAAAAACCCAGATGGTCTCGACGAGACTTTGGGGGGCATGAGGGATGTTAAAGGGGATTTGAGCGAGGGCTCAGAAGGCAATGAGAGTGCTAGCACTGCAGACAGTGAAGAGAAGAGAAGGTTCGACCATGGGTTGTGGTAGTGATGACACAACTCTTCCTGACATGCTTCAACAACTGAATTGGATGCTATGTGGATTATGTTCCAATACCACTGGTTTTTTTCTCAAAAAGCAGGGGCAGAGAAGCAGTGACATCAAAGAGAGGCCAGTGTGAGATGACCCAGAAGGCGCCCTATAAAGTGAGCAAGCTGGCCACCTTTCGGTCAAGACATATTGACAGACTAGGGCACCTCTGCGAACTAGTGGTGTTACCAAAGAGCTCTCTAAGGGTTGCCTGAGCAGGACAGAGGCTGCACAGACCCACGTGACTGGAAGGACTGAGAGAGGTCTCGGAACTAGGAAGCAGAGTCGAAGAGAGAAGACGCCTGGGAAACAGAATGGCCTCAGAGCCTCGGTCTCAGAGAAGGGATCTAGACCTAGGAGTTCTGACTTCTGGGGTCTCAAAGGGTGGGGCCACTGTCTCTTAGGTTTCAAAGTGCCACATCTACACCAACTCGGTTCTAGAGTATGGAGGTGCCATTCACAAAAGTCAGGGGGTTGGGGCAGGAGCTGCTGCCCAAGGCTGAGGGGTAGGACTGCCATGCCCAAGGAGCAGAATCACGGGGTTCTGACATAACTAAGTTCTTAGATAACTAAGACACCAGGCAATAGGAGAAACTTAAAGAACTTCTAAAGGTTTGATCTCAGAAATTGTTATGGATTGGATTATATGCCCTATAAAATATGTATTGGAATCCTCGCCCCATACTTTTGGATATGATCCAGTTTGGAAATAAAGTATTCTTTATTATGTCATAAAGTCCTATCAATGTAGGCTGTGTCCTAGGCCTAAGCATTTCGGAGTTATAAAAAGTACACATTGGATACTGAGACACACTGACTAGGGAAAGACAGATGCCAAGGAACCAAAACAAACCCAGACTCCTGACAAGGAAGGAATTGATTAGTCCATAATCTTAATGTTGGATGTCAGCCTCCAGACATGGGAGAGAATACATTTTGGTTTTGTAAAACTGCCCTCTTGCCGTAGGTGTGTTACACGGCATTAGGAAATGAAGATGGGACTTGCCAGGTGAAGACTCAGGGACCCAGGAAGGAAGCGGTGACACCAAAAAGATGAGTTGGGGGACCTACACCTCACAGGACCAAGTTCCTCCAGGGATCCACAAGAGACAGGCAAAGGCAAGAGCTCAGCTGGAGTAAGATACAAGAACAAGACAATCGACCGGCTAGGGAGGAGAGTGACTTCAAAGATCTAGACAAAAGGACTAGCCAAGAGATTACCCAGGGGTGCTGGGTCAGGGATTGCGCGATGCTTCCTTAATCGCTGCTCCAGGCTAATCGGTGACACTGGAAGACAAGGCAAGACAGAGAGTAGTCGGGGCCGGGACAGAGCGGCGCTCTACTGTTCCAGAAAAGTAGCAAAGGGGGATGTAAAGGGTGCTTTGACACTATTTTGGAGAAAGCCCGGAGACTGAGAAAAGGCGTTGATGATGGAGCCCAATGGCCAGGAGCACCGCGGGGGTAGGCGTCTCAGAGCTCAGTTGGAATCTTAGCCCAGCATCTTACTGTCATGCAAACCTGAGCAAGGTATTTCTCTCGTCTATAGATTTAGGATAATACCACCTACCCTGTCAGGGGTGTTGGGAGGATTAAATGGTTACAAAGCATTCAGTATGTGTGATTCAATAATTAATAAAACCATTGCTGTGAAGTCAATTCTGACTCAATCAGAATAGAAATCCTATTGGACAAAACCGTTTATGGAAATGGACAGTCACGTTTTTCTCCCATGGAGCAGCTCGTGGGTTTAAACCACCGACACTTAGGTAAGCAACAGAGCGTTTATCCACTGTGCCAATGGGCCGCCCTCTGAAACACAATGGCTGTTATATTATTATTTCCGAATAGGCAATTCATTAGGCACCTATGTCATTTTAAACCTTTGCTAAAGCAACACAGATTATGTTTCGACAATTTATGAATTGCAGTTTTGTTTTCTGCTCCATGTGGTGTAGCTGTTGTGTATACTTCAGTAGCACGAAGCATTAAGTATAAGCATTGATGGGGCAAGTCCTTCAGGAACAACAGAGGGAAATGATTTCAGAGCCTGTGTGTGTGTGTGTGTGTGTTCGGATGGTTTCAAGAAGAATTAGTCAAGTAGTCTTAGGCATGAACTCTAACGAAATGTTCTCCTCCCAGCAAGCAACCTGTGGGCTGGAGTTGCGTCATGTGACCATCGTGGAGCTGGTGGGGCAGCCCCCTCAGGCAGTGGGGCGGATCCGGGAGCAGCAGCTGGCAGCCGAGATCATCCAGGAGCTCAGGTCCAAGCTGGGTGGGGCTGCAGGGAAGGGTGGGCAGAACCCCTAGGCAGGACACTGACAAAAGGGGGATTGTGGGAGGACCAACAGTCACTCTTCCACTGTCTTGGATTATGTCTGATCTTGAATGCTTACAGATGCCTTAGGTAAGACCAGAGACGTGGTCTCAACTTCAAACGATGGGTATAAAAAACAGGCCAGACCACTGGGCCTTCCAAACAGCCTCAGGGACATGCGCCTCACATGCAGTGCCAGCAAGCCGATGCGCGCTCATAGCAAGCCTCCAGGGCGGGGGAGAAGGCCTCCTTCCAGTTTCCGAAACTAACTGTTTACAGGAGTAGGTAGGGAGTCCTGTCTTTCTCACAAAGTAGGGGCTGAGCCCCGGTGGCGTAGTGGTTGTGCGCGGGACTGCGGCCCACTGGGACGGAGGTTCAATTCCAGCAGTGGGGCTGGGCCTCCTACTCCCACCACCAGAGAGCAGTGATGCCCAAAAACAAAAACAAAAACAAACAAACAAAAAAACAAACAAACAAAGCGGCTGGTGGTTTCAAACTCCTGGTCTTCTGCATCACACTCCAATGCATAACTACTATACCACCAGGGTTCCTTTAAAGTGCCCAGATTTTAACATTGGTAAAGCGGGACACCATTGACAGGGGTGGGGGGGTGCCGGGGGTAGGGGGGGATTGAGGGGGTATATTTCCTTCCTGTTCTCCCACTGTTCCCTAGCTTATCATGCCTTCTTTCCAAAAATCAGGACTTTTTTTAAAATACCACGGGACTCGAAAAAAATTGTTTGAAATTGGGACTGTCCTGGCAAAAGCGGGACGTCTGGTCACTTTACCTTAAAGGCACCTCAGGAGCCCCAAAGCATTGGCAGAACCAAGGCACCTGTGGATTCAGAGCTGACTCAGAAAAGTCTCTGCCGCTTGGCCACCATCTCCTTCCTTTGCCGTCAGCCCTCAGGGGGAGGAACGCGACCCTAGAGACCCCACACCAAACCCTCGCTGCCATCGGGTTGATGCTGACTCATCGTGCCCCTGCACATGAGGCTAGAGCAGCCCCCGTGGGGGGTTCTGAGATGGTAATTCTCTACAAGAGCACAAAAGCCCGTCTCTCCCCCCCCCTCACCACCCTCCCACCAAAGTGAAAAGAGGTTTTGGACTGCTGACCTTGCAGCCCAACGCACAACCGCTACACCACTAGGGCTCTTCAATGAACCCTTAGGCCCGGACAAAAGGGAACTGTAGGCATTAACCCCTTCGGGGAGAGACCATAGGTAGATGTCGATGTTTCTCATTATCTACCCATCATCACCTTTCCGGTGCTGCCACATCTGCTCAAGGCCAATAAAAGTGTTCTTTAACCATACCTGCCTCTGGGGCTCAGTCTCTGTGAAGACGAAAAGATTGGGTCCCAATTTAAGGAAAAGCAGAACAGTTGAGACGGAGCTGCCAAGGCTCTCCTGACTAGCCTGATTCTAGAGAATACTAGTCTAGTCGCTTCCTGGTTGGGGTGGTCCGCAGCCCCTCCTCGTGGAGCTACTCAGCACCGTCTGCAGAGCTGTATGGGACAGTCCTAGGAAGTGCAGCCTGGGACCGACAGAGCTGTGGTCACTGTGGTGACAGAGGCAGCTTTAGCAGAGCTAGCCACGCAGAAGTCTGAGCAGATGCGAACAAAGGGACTTGAACTGGGTCATAGAGGGGGAATGCATCCAGCAGTTGCATCGTGAAGGGTCACAGGGGAGTCCGGAGACCTGGTGGGGAAGGAAGGCTGTCTGTCCTCGTCCAGACAAGCTCTCATGCTTTGCTGTGCTGCTGCTCTCTCCAGGCAATTCCAACACCTCACCCGCTCCTACTTCAACATGGTCTTGATTGACAAGCAGGGGCTAGACCGGGAACGCTACGTGGAGCCGGTCACCCCTGAGGAAATATTCACCTTCATCGACGACTACTTATTGAGCAACCAGGAGCTGGCCCGGCGCCGGGAGCAAAGGGACATGTGCGAGTGAACCTGAGGCCGGATGGAGCCATCATGGAAACGGATTACTTCCGGTGGTAGGAATGGGGGCCTAATAAAAAAGAGAAATGGTTTCGTGCCATTCTAGGACTAGGACTCCGAGGAGGGTACGATTTCCCAACTCTCGGACATTTGAAAACACTATCGTAGGACTGTGTGAGAACAGCCTGCAAGCACATCTCCACTGCAGGGAGCACTGGCAGAAGAGAGGCTGCCGGGGCCCTGGGTGAGGGGGAGAAGGTCTTCCCTCCCCAATCAGGGCCTCCTGCCCTTCCCTGCTGGTCAAAGGCTTGTGGAGCAGTCAAGTTGGGGGGGAGGGGGTACTCTACTCAGAATGGGCTGGTGGACTGTGCTCTATCTGGCTCCAGCTGGTTCACCTCCTGCTGAGGTTTGCCTTTCCACCACAAATAAAAGCTGATAAAGAATCTCCATTCTCAAGATAGCTAAGAACCACCAGGGGCTTCTCTTAAACTATAAATCCCTGTTCTGTCTCTGGGAATAGCCAACTAGCCATGGCCAAAGGAAAGTAGACTCTTTGCAGGAGTCGAACCAGAAGGACCCGGGGTGAAGCCCGGGTAAATTCCACACGCATTCATGGACAGGCCGGATTTGGACTGGGGTCTCCCTCGTCCCAGCGTGGCTCCGTCTTTAGCGGTTTGGACCTGCTATTTGCTCTGCTAAAGATCTGACAATCGGCTACTGTCTCGATGAAAAGAAAAATCCAAGCACTCATGAGCAGGAAGTCCCTTCCAACCCCGTGGGCTTCTGAGAGTGTAAATCTTGATGGGACAGCCTCGTCTTTCTCCCACGGAGTCGCTGGTGGTGTCCAACTGCTGACCTGGCCATTGGCAGCCTGACTTATAACCCTCCAAGGCTCGTCCCCATCATTACTGCTGCCTTGAAAACCCTCGAAATCACAAGCTACCATCACGTTCATCCCGATTCGGTGGACCTTCAGGACAGGGTAGAACTGTTCCTGTGGGTTTTCAGATGTAATTCTTTATAAGAGTAGAAAGTCTCGTTTTTCTCCAGTGAAGCAGCTAATGGTTTCAAATTCTTGACCTCATGGTTCGCAGTCCAGTGTGTAATCCACTTTACCACCAGGGTTCCTTAGCGCTGCCCTGCAAGGTTTCTATCAATGAGAATCCATCGTGGTGGTGACTTTACTCTGAACTAACAGCAGAGGGCAGCACCACCCAGCAACCAGGACACTAAGCTAGAATAACAGGATGTTCCTTGCAACAAACTATCATTGACATTTAGGGGGATAGTTACAGAAAATGGCTTTATTTCGTTCGTTATTTTCTCTTCTGAGACATTATTAACCACTACCCACTTACTGTCATCAAGTCATTTCTGACTCATAGTGACTTTATAGGGATGGACTCCTAGGATGTAAGTCTCATCTTTCGCCCGCAGAGCAGCTGGTGCGTTTGAACTGCTGACCTTGCTTATCCCGCAGCACCATGAGAGCATGTACTATTAACTGCTGCTTCATCTCAAAGTTAAGAAGATGCTGCCGGGGGAAAGCACTTGAAAGGCACAATCAGGCCAGGGCAGGTTTCCTCTTGGCCCCTCCAATCCCCATAGCAAAAGGTCATCAATGCTATTCTATCATTCCCATAGGTGAGTGCCCCCACATGTGGTCCAGGGGACCTCAAAGCTACTGTAGAACTAGTGAAAACCATCAGAGTCCCCTTACCTATTAATGTACTCTGAGATGCACGTAGAGAAGAGGAGCATGGACTAGGTAGGAGCTACTGCAGCACACAGTCCAAACTTAAGTGTCAACTCTGGAAGAAACACTGTGTCTGAGCTGCTATGCACTGAAGCCACCCACGAATCCCTAAGCCCCCGTTTGCGGACCCATTGGAGGGTGTGTCAGTGTTTAAAAGAAAATCATTCTTGCCCTTATTACTAAGAATCTTCTTTTTATAATCATATAACCTAGTGTCATAATTAGTACCCAGCTTTACCCAGGGAGTCAACGGTGAGAAACTGACAGGAGAAGTCAGCAAGCTGAGGAGGGAGACAGTACTCTATCGGGCTCCATTTTTAAAACACTTTTCACTGATTGACTCAGAAATCATCACAACAGCCCTACCAGATAGATACTCATTCGCTCCATTTTACAGATGCGGGGATGGAATCAAAGACGGGTTAGGCAGCTTGCCCAGGATTGGACAGCTTGGAAGTGGCAGAGTCCGAATTTCAGTACTAGCAGTCCGGCTCCAGAGTCAGTGTTCTCAACGACTGTGTGATCCCACCTCTACATTCTCTTTTCACTTAACGGCAGCCAAAAGGCCCAAGCAAGGAGAAAGGTTTCATCATCTGTAATCCAACTCACATGCAAGACTTGGGATGAACCCAGGAGGAAAGAGGGAAAGGAAGGGATCGCCACTCACGAAAATCCACTCTCCCAAGCACAGTGCTGAGACCGAAAACCAGGGCCCAGAACATCCAGGGCTAGCTCGTCCTGGGGTTTTAGGATAAATCTCACCATTAAAACAAGCTAAAGCAGTGCATGGTTTCTGGCTTGAAAAAGACAAGGACTGGGAGCCAAACAGCCCCCTCTCCCTCTTCAGGAAAGCGCATGAAGGGCCGAAAGCAAAAATCCCAGGAGTGGATGTGGGGAGCGTCTGCTCAGACAGGCTCTGTGGTTCCGTAGGCAAAACTTGCAGAGCAGACAAGCGGAAGGCCGGAACACCCGTCCTTGTCTAATATTCCTAATACTTCAAATGACAAACAGGTTCAAGACCCAGAGGAAAGCAGAGCAGAGGCCCTTGCCTCTTGAGTAGCGTTTTCACCTGCGTCTGGCTGATTCTTACAAGTAAACGTTCCTCTAGCTTAAACCTACGAGGGGGTTTCATGCTCCCTTTTGCGGAATCCATCGTTGCTTTCTTCAGGTAAAATGGTATTGTGCCTGTCTTGGGTAGTCCTTTTGAGATATACTAAAAATGGACTCTGAAACTACGCAGAAAGGAAGAGCAGCAGAATCAGGCCCAAAGCCAGACCGAAAAGCGATAGATGGAACCCCAACCCCACATATAGTATATCTCTCTCCCCCTCTGCACTTGTCCACCCAATCCCAGCCCACCTGGCTTGCTCACACACACAACCACGCTGGCCAGGTAATAGCCAAAACATTCTGAATGCCCTACTAAATGTATTCTAGAGGGGATGAGTCAACCAGTCCTTTAAGCCTCTGCCCATAACACACATACCATTCTCCTGGAGGCGGGGCAAGGTGCAGTAGGCAGACTCAGCTTCAAATTCTGACTCGAGTGTATGCCCGTGAGCTTGCGATCATGCATCTGTAAACAGGGTGTGTTTTCTATTCCATAAGAGGCTTGGGAATAGAATAGGCTTGGGGGAAAAAAGAGCTTTTGTGCTAGAGGTTCTATCTGAAAACACTGAGCCCGATTTCTGTAATGGGCTATGTAGCATTGGTGCTATTTGTCTCTCGACACTGAAGACTGGTAAAAAGAGAGAAGGAAACGGCTAGAGAGATGTTGGCTAGAAAAGCCCCATTACATAATCCACTGCCTCTACACCGTGGTGCAATCCGAGAAAGAGAAATGGCGGCCTCCGAGATGGACTCTCGGGCACTCAGATCTCAGCAGAGGTTTCAGACAATCGTATGGGGACAAGGTACGTTTTCTTTGAATTCACACAGGATCATTTCCAAAGTGGCAGTTACTTTAGTTCTTATCCCTTAAGCTAGGAGAGGAGCAGCAGCAGTCAAGTCAGGACACCAAGACTACAGAGTCTCTATAACTAACAAATACAAACAGTCAAGAGGTGAAGAAAGCTTTATTGAGCATGCATACATTTTTGGGGTAGGGTGTGGAGAGAAAACAAAAAGTAAGCTTAGCCCAGGTTATGATACCAACCCACATGCAATATATCTTTTTAAAATTCCCTGGGTTTGCCTTATACATACAATAGACACCACCATAATTCACTCCCAATCCAGTGGTTGTATAGATTCCATTCACCTTTAGCTTAGTCCAAATACACACTGAAGAATTGAAAAGGTCAGTTTAAACAGTATCAGGAAAAGGGCTGTAGACACCAGCCCCTTCTTAGAAGAACTTCAGTATATCATACCCACGCTATATTAAGGTCAAGTTTGGGAAGCCATTTACATATTTTTTAAAAAGGAACAGAAATCACTTCAAGGAAGTCAGACTAGCTGAGAGGCTCTCTGTACACATTTTCGTAGAACAGCAGGTCACTTTATACAAGAGTTTGCTATGCTGGCCTCTATTCTGGAGGAGAACACATTGCAGATTACAAAAACTGTGAAAGATGGGGCATGTAAGCGTAGAGATGTCTCATTTCTCATCACAGATGGGGGCAGCTTTTTCACAAGTTGTATCCATCAAAAATGTAGAATTGAGCATGCACTGTGAGTCACTTCACCCGGGGTCACAGTCCTCGGCAACTATCTAGAAGCTCATGCTGTTCATGTTTATGATTCAGTCAGAAGCCTCTAATGTAATTAAAGTGCTTTTCTCAACTTTTTAAGATGGGTTTCCCCAGCAGTAGAGAAAAGGGAAAACAGTAGAGAAAAAAATAGTAGAGAAAATTGGCCTTTTCTTAACTTGTGAAAGATTATCAGATCCAAGCAAGGTGGAAACTACTTTAAAAAGAAGAAATCTTGAAAGCTAAAACTTCAAACATGTCTCAAAGTAGAAAACAGACTTTAAAACATTTTGTTGAGTATGAGTTAAAAGAATAAACTGGAGAGGCAAAAGAGGGAGGAGCTATTCATTTTGCTCCCATATTTTCTTCTCTTGAGAGAAGACCCGCTTCTCAGAGCCCTGCCAGGTACGCCAGGAAGCAGGCTGGTGCTAATCCCAAAGGCAGACAGGGTTTCCTGGGGGAAGCAGCAGCAAAGACGTCAAGAGGGAAGATAAAATGTCATTGTAAGAGATTTTAAAAGATGTTCATTAGATCTCGTAAATACATAAGAAAAGAGAGACTCTTAAAACATACTAGATTTATATATATGTACATAAACATGCACACACATGCGCACACACAGTTTTGAAAAGATCCTTCTTCTTGAGCCTGTTGAAAAGGAGAACAAGTCTACATCAGTCCAGCATAACAGGATTTGTAGAAATATGTTTGCACACACACATTAACTGATACACCTTTGCACTTGGTTTCTTCATGTCCTCGGGCTTGCCCTGGCCAGGGCCAGACCCGCAGCGGAGGACAAGGGACTCATACGCCCAGCTTCTGCTTGACCATCGAGGAACGGAGCTGTAGAGTCCCTTCCGCCCAAGACCCCGGGTACTGTCGCATCTTCTGCCACAGGCTCACTTCTTCCCCAGTCGAGTCCATCCAGTCCACCACTTCCCCATTACTGATCCCTGAGGAGAAACACCAGAGGAGGCTGAACAGGGGCCCCTCGCATCAGCCCACCAGGAAGGACAGGTCACACAGCAGGGGGAGCAGCCTCACAAAACAGTGTGCTATGAAGATGGGCTGATGGGAACAGAAATCTGAGAGATGCTTTCTGTCGAATCTCGACCCGAATGGCTGTGTCCCTGAGACTATCCAGAGACTTCCATCATGCACAGGAGCTAAGAGGCCTCTTATTCTGAGGCTGGTACAGAGCTCTAGTGTCTGACACTCCATGCCAGAGCTACCTTGCTACTGCTATTGCCAATTTGACTTTGAATTTTTAAAAAGGATATGCGAACCTTCTATGCAGCCTCACTCCTAGTCACATCTGTATTCATTCAGCAAGTATGTACCAATTGCCTACTGTATGCCAGGCCCCACACTAGACTCTGGAGAACCAGTGGCAAGCCAAGCAGAACAGGTACTTGCCCTCACAGACGGTGAACAAAGAAGGCAAAAATAGATACACACGTCAGTCAACAGTAGTCACGCTGTGTCAGGCAGTGAGTCAGTGCTGTGAAGTCATGGAGGGTGGTGTGCCCGAAGAAGGCCTGATCTCACTTCCATGGTGATCTGTGGGTCTCCTTGAGGTGGAGACATTTTCTCTCATCAATTTGTCAACCTCACCTGGGCCAACAGCCCTGAGGGAACAGTATCAGGCAATGGGAACAATAATCACAAAGACTCTGATATAGGAATGAGTTTGGAATATTTGTGAAGTGGAAAGAAAGTCAGCGTGGTTGATGCAGAGTAAACAAACAGCAACTCAGAAAGGGGGTGTGTGTGGTTGTCCTTAGGTCATGACCATATGGGATCTCTAGGTGACTTTGGAGTGGTGGGACAGAAGCAAGATCCCAGTGGACTGAGGGTGAAAGGAGAGGTCAGAGAAGTAGACATGACATTAAAAAAAAGAGAAAAAGAAATGAGAGGGCAAATGTGGGGGCTAAATGAGGGTCTATTTTTGATTCAAATAGAACTACCAGGGCCTATTTGTAGTCACCTCTATTAGCTAGAAAGACAGGAGAGAGAGGACATTTGTTCCACAAGTGAGGTCACTGGAAAGAGGAGGTGAGAAAAGACCTGGGACACATGAAAGAGATTTTAGCCTGTGTATCAAAGATTATGCAAATTATAAGTACAGTGGCACTGTGTTTGGGGGAGAAAGGTAAAATTCTTGGCCGAGAACCAGGCTCAGAAACCTATACACATAAAAGTGCAGAACTCGGCCTCTTCTCTGCCTGGCAGTCAGTAGGCACTGAATAGATACTTGCTGAATGCTAATTGACAAGGAAGAAGAGAAGTCTAGTCAGAGAGGGTGTCTTTGTGGAGGAAGGGATGGAGGGGGAGTGGGCTGGACAAGAGGCCCTTAAGACAAGTCGGGACGAGGGAGAGGCTCTCACCAGTACCAACACCCAGTCTGACCCCTCCCAGGAAGTCATTGCTGGACAGGGGCTCCCGGTCCCACACAGTCAGTTCCAGGCACACGTGCTGCAGATCTTCCAGCCGTACACCATTGTAGACAAAGGTATGGTTGTAGTGGGGATTCAAAGTCTTCTTCACCACGGGAGTTTTACGCTTACTGGCCTTGGTCCTCATGGGAAGGAGGTATCTGGCAGAGGGTGGGGAGTAATCAGCGACCCACTCAAAGCTGGCAGTTTCTGCCTTGGTTCCCCTTGGCTCGACCACAGGCCTAGCCCAGGAAGGTCAGTCGACCTTCAGAACCTAGTACACACATCCCCACCCCCTTCTCCTTTGCACCTGCTGGAGCAGACTTCCTGCCACCTCTACTAGATTCAATTCCTGTAACCCGGAGAGAAAATTCGTATCATGTTGTTAGTGAGCTGTTGTCTATGCTCCACCCAAATGGCTCCACTTGGCTCCATTTCTAATGGCCCCGGTCCTGTTTGAAAACCAGAGTAATAACTGTTGGCTTAGCCCACCACGATGTGGTAGAGAACTCAAGGGCGCAGGGTGATCAACTGCTGGCAGAAGGCTAGCATTGCTCCAAAATGGTCAGAAACACAATCTTGATGTCTCAAATCTAGACACTCAGGGGAACTACAGATTCTCACGCAGGATTTATTAAATACTTAAGTCTATTATTCCCAAGGAAAAAATCAGAGCCTATCTGTCCACCATCCTCTGTGGGCATCAACACGCCATCCTAGTCCAACCTGAGCTCAGTCCAGTGCAAAGGTGGGGAAAGAGGCTTTACCGTTACCAAACCTCAGGAACAGAGGGGTGTCGGACACACACACCAGTAAGCTTCCATTGGGTTCCCCTCTTAGCCCTTTGGTCCTGAAACTGGTTAGTGTGATGCTGGTTCAGGGACTCACCCCTTGACAAAGCTGTCTGAAGTCCCTCCTGATTTGGCAGCCGTCAGGTTCTTGGCTTCTTTGATCCACACCTGGAGCTCTCCCCCTTCCCCACCTTTACCTGTAAGGGATGTTAGCCACAGCAAGTGAGCCAGCCCCGTACCCCCAGATGGTTCTTGAACTTTATCTAGAAAGCATTTTCTTTCCTTCTTCTTGAAGGCAGCCAGCCACATGACAACTGACCTGGTTTCTCACGTGCATTCTCAAGACCTAGCAGAGGCCCTGGCACTTGGTAACAGGCACCCCATCAAGAACGGCAATCATGATAAGCGCCTGTTGAACACTAGCCATGTGCCAGAGCTAAACACTTGCTTCTCAAAGCAGTGCTATCTGTTTCCTATAGCCTATGAGCTACCCCTCTCATGGCTCCAAGTTTATAGATGAACAGATTGAGGATTAGAGCCTCCCCTCTACCCGGTAATGTGCTGACTTATTTTTAATAGAAAGAAAGGGTCCCCTTTCCTTTGGGGATCCAATCATCGCTTCAAAATTTCAACTCCTATCTCCCAAATGATAACATCCTGTCTGCCACGTGTCCCTTCCCCTCAGTCTAAATATATGCTAATCTCAGCTCTTATTTTTCCACCTGAAACACCTTTTAAAAGAAAGCCTCCCTGGCAAACGCTTCTCCCTTTCAAGTTATTTTCCCTTCCTTTGACACCCCAGCCACACTCACTGGAATCACAAATTGAAACCGACTCACAGTGGGCCCTGGTGGCTGAGTGGTTATGAGTCGGTCTGAGTTCCACCATGTGCCAAGTTGGAAACCACCAGACCCCCCCCCCCATGGAAGGAAGATGGGGCTTTCTGCCCTGGGGAAACGTGAGTGTCCGAAACTCACAGGGCTTCTTCTCTCGTGCACAGCTTCAAGGAGTCCTTCAGCACCAAGCATTGGCATAAAGCAAAAAGTCCACGCTCACGTCCTCTCCGTCTCTGCCTCGCTTATTCTGCTTGCTCCCTGCTGGAAACCGATCTCTTGTTTCCACTCATCCACTGAAAAAGCCATCGAATGCCAAGGAACTGCCCCTAACCCGATTTCAGTCTCTCGAGGAGCCCAGATCTTTCCTTCTGGAAGTGTTTTCAGGCAGGGAAGTCTCTGCTCTTCTTTCTCTCTTCATTCTCCAAATGTGGCTTTTCTTAGGGATTCTGCCCCACCTCTCTCCTTCTCTAGTCATTTCATTCCACCGTACGGAAAGCGCATTGTTAAGAACCTCTTTGGCTTCCCAGTGCCATGGAGCACGTTAAATTCCTTATCATTGCTATTCAGGAGGCTTTGCCCTTGGACTCAGTCAGACTCAGATCCAATACCAGCGCCACTCTCAACTCTACATGCATAACTCCGGGACCACCACCGGAGTTCACTGCCCCTTTTTACACACAGCTCTGCACTTCCCATGCCCTTCTACCCTGTGCACAGAAAAGCCCTTCTCCCCTCCTCCTGCATGGCCTGGTAAGAATCTTAAAGGACTGGTTTCAACAAGATTACCCCCTAAAACTCTCCCAAGCATCACTAAGAAGAATTCATCACTCCCACGTCTATGCTTCCCTTAGCACATGTGCTTTGCTCGCTAAACGAAATTGCTCAGAAGCAAAAAATGAAACTATCTAGAATGTAAGCCTCCACCTAATTTACAATGAAAAATGTGTTGTAAAATCTAAACAAAATTCCAGTAAAAGACCCCTCCCTCACCAAAAAAAAAAAAAACCACCACAAGCTGCCATTGAGCTCATGTGGCCTCCTAGCGACCTTGCAGAGGGTCTCCACGTTTAACCCTGGTGAGAGCAGACACAGCCTCATCCTTCTGCCCGTACAGCAGCTGGTGAGTGTGAACTGCCAACTTTGTGGTTCACAGCCCAAAGCCTAATCCATGGTGTTCAGCATGTATCGTGTCTTATTCACTGACATATCAATCGTCACTAGCACCCAAACCCCAAAGCAAACTTCCTATCATTAAATCAATGCCAACTCATGGCAAGCCTATAGGGCAGAGCGAACTGCCCCTGTGGGTTTCTGAGACAGACTCTGTGGAAGTAGAAAGTCTCTTCTTCCTTCCAGGGAGCAGCTGGGGGATTCAAAGTGCTGGCCTTGTGGTTAGCCGTCCACTGTGTAACCACTATGCCTTCTGGGCTCTAGCACAGTGTCGCCTACTGACTCTTTTCAACCTTCGAATTCTCGTTCCTCATATGTTACCTTCTCTTCTGACCATTCTTTCTCAGTCCCCAAATTTCTGTTCTTCTCTGACTTCTTACTTGCTTGCTACAGCTGAACCCAAATGAAGTCCATTTAATAGCGCCCCAAAGAGCAAGGGGTGTCAATCCTAAGACACGCTGGCTGACACATGCAGAAAAGCCTTCATTTGTAAAGACATCTAGCCATCTTCCCTAGAAGCCCCAGCGTGCATCTCTGTCTGGTCTCTCCACTATTAGTTTGTGCTAGCCTTATGCAGATTCTATGACGTTCTAAGAGCTAAATCTAGGTGCCCCAAAGAAAACTCACTCTTTTTCCGGTCACCTCCAACAGGGAGTTTGGAGGCTGGGATGTATTTCAGTGAAACCACCAACTCGCCTTTGTGTGATGGCAAGCCAGTCAGGGAGTCAGCACTGATCTGAAACACAGGGAAACCCACCAGGTCAAGCTAGGCTTCAAGACTTGTTGGAACCTCTCCCTGAAGAGGTCTTGCAGTTGCCCTCACAAACAGCCTCACAGCAGAAGAGGATCCTTCAACAGGTGGAACACACAATTCTGGTACTTAGACCACAGCCGCCGCGCGCTTCTAAGGTCGTTGCTTCAGAAGGAGATGCAGAAGGATCAACAAAGATTCTTCTTCCAGGCCCACTATTTCTGCTACATGAGGGACACAATGATTAGACCTGAAATCCCCGCTGAGGTCTCCCAGCAAGGGTGCCGGACAAACCCACAAAGGACTGGCGGCAGAATGAAGAATCTTGCACCCGGCAGTGTTAGCCAAAGCCAATCAATTTAAGAACGTAGGAAAAGCCACTCAGCATATGAAGGGTTAAATGAGTGATCACATACTCTCACAAGCCTCTGAAAGATGGTAGTGAATCCGTTCATGCTGACCTGGAAAGAACTCCAAGACGTACTGCCAGGACATCAAAGCAAGACGCCAAAGGGGGATTCCGATTTAGACCAAAACATATTCAGATTGGTACATGGGACTAGACAGGCATGTCCGTTTAAAGGCGGGCCACGGTCACTCCCATCACTTCTACTATGTGCAGGCACTGCTCTCAGTGCTTTAAATAAGGATCACTTCATTTAACCCTCCAGATAACTCCTGTGAGTGTTGTGATTCCCATTTCACCGGTTCTGCAACAGAGGAAGAGAGGGGAAGCAACTTGCCCACGGTCACACTGGCCAAGACAGGATTCAAGTTCAAGCAGAGTGGATACTGATTCCCTCTTTCGAACCAAAAAGAAAGGAAGCAAGAAGACTTGCAAGGCTATAGACAAGCTGAACCTTTGCTTCCTCTGGAGGGGGCAGTGGGGAGAGAAAAGGAAAGCGCTGTTGGTTTTTTACTCTCTATACATGGATGGGGCCTTTTTCAAAATATAGGATTTAAATTTTTTAAAAGTATTTTTAAAAGAACCAAACTCTATCGAGTGCAGGATTTCTTTTTCTTGGTATCATTAGACCCTAAGAGGCACAAGGTCAGGGGTTGAGCCCATTTTTGTTCATCTCCCGATGCCCAACACATAGCAAAGTACCTCTCATATAATCCCTCCATAACTACGTGGTGAATGAATGGATGAGTGAATGAATGAGCACCTGCGATAAGCATCGAGAGCCTTTCGGCAACAGAAATAGTTCCCTCTGCTGGATGTTGCTTCCGAATGACTCTGTTCCTTCTTGAACCTTTGGTATTTAGTGCAGATTACAAATGCCCTTTCACCTGGCTTTCTTTATTGGGGATGCTCACCACTGACTTTCCCAGTGCTGTAAACAAACAAACAAACAAACCTCAAAGTCACCTAGCCGACTCACAGCGACCTCATAGGGAGGTATGAATTCATAGGTGGGAAGCATGTCCTACAAACCAGAGAGACACGTGGTCTAGTGTGTGAGAGACACGCCGAAAAGGCAGGTGCTAGAGAGAGAACAGAAAGGCAGCAAGGAAATGAAAAAAGAAAGAAAAGTTGGCCGGCTGGAGGGGAGCATCAGAAGCAATGAAAACAAACGGTTTCAGTTGAAATGGGTCTGCTATACCAGAACAGTCTTACATTTGTTTACAGGCTGTGTACACAATTTGATACGTTCTGGCTTGTGTGTTTCAGTGACGAACTCTTAAAAAGTGGTACTTAGCATTTGGTAGACAGTGAAATTTTTGCTCCACAGCATATTTTTATTCTGGCTCAAAATATTTGTAAAAGGCAAATATTTCCACTCAGATGCTTTCCCCCCATTATATGTGAGATGTTTAATGGTGATGGTTCATGATGGCTTACAGTGGCATTTCTCATATCATTTTCATCTGTAGGCTCCTGAGAGAATAGATTGAGTATCAAAATACTTAAGAAATCCTAAATTTTAATGGCTTAGCGATAGCTTAGCGATGATTGCTCTCCTGTTTCTATTAGAATATAAAGTGACAGGCTTAGCACTATCAACACAGAGACACACACACTCACGGCCAAAAACAAATCTAGAAAATCAACCCACTCCTACTATGTCGATTCGGACTCACAGTGAGCCTCTCAGACAGAGTAGAATTGCTCCCTGTGCTTTCGAAGGCTATAAATCCTTAAGGGAGCCGACAGCCGCATCTGTCTGTCACAGAGCAGTTGGTGAGTTCAAACTGCTGACCATGTGTTTCGCAGCCCAGCACATACTTCCTTATGTCATTGGGGCTCCTACTTCTGGAGAGCGGTAAGCTATCAAACTATTGAATGCAACTTTTCATTGGCTCAGCAATTTCACCAGTAGGAATCCCTCCTCTACTAATATTCACCAAAGCAAGCTAAGCTCCAATGCAGCCTAGTTTTAGAAATAAAAATATAAACAATCCAAAAGTCCATCAATGGGAGAATGGTGCAAACAGCGGTTGGAATAATGAGATAGATCTGTAAGTAATGGCACAGGAGGGTATTCCTGATAGCAAATGCATTACTAAATGAGAAAAATGAGATACATAGACAAGGGGGGTTCGTATGAGTCCATTTGTGCTTTGTAAAAAAAAAAACCCCACATAAATACATAAATGTATGTGTGTCCTTCTTAATACAAAACTTCATGAGTGCTCTGCTTAATACAAAAATTCGTAATACAAAAGGACCCCCAATGAGTGGTTGACAGGGCCTCTTTCTAGGGACGGGAAACTGAAAAAAGAAATTTTCTCTTTGTGTATGCATCTACCTTGTTTTAATTTTGACCCAGATCCATTTGGTCTTAATTTTTTTAATAAGCCATACAAAGAGGCGTGTAGAAAACAAAATTCCCCTTCTACCTCAGTTGCCCACCCCCTTCCTAGAGGCTGCCACCCATCTTATTCCTTGCATATCTTTGAAAGACCACAGATAATCTAGTACATGCATCTTTGGAGAATGCTGCAGTATAAGCGTTCTGATCATCAAAAAACTGACTGGCCCAGTCCTAATTCCATTTTAACAATTTCATCTTGACTGAATTGACATGAATCTATTGTGTATCCATTGTGCTGTCAGACACTGGTAAGTACTCTGTGTGCCATCCAGCCCAAGAGGTGTATTGTTGTCAACGAAGACACTGAGCTTGACCTCAGTCAGGTGATGTGCCTAAGTTATTTTATGCTAGACGATTCAGATCCCCCGGCCATGTTGTGCTACAGTGCCACCTCACCCGCAATGCCACTTCCAAGGTAAAAATTTCACTGGCCTGTGTGACCAAGAAAGAGGGCAGATAACAGCAACTGGATCTCTGTGAATTGCTATCCCCCCACCCTCACTCCCAAACACACACACATACACACACACTTCTTTGGGGAGAAAGGTGGGCTTGGAGAAGGGCAGATTAAGATACTCCCAGAGATTAGTTCACAGATGCGGAATAAGCTCAGCTGTTGAGGTACACCCACATTCTGGAAGGCTAGGAGGCAAAGCTTAGCACACACAGAGAAGACTTTTCAAAGCAAAGCCATGGCTTCATGCTTTGCCTGGCACACATAGATGTGATTACTTGCCACGCAAGTGGATCTGAAATGATTGTCAAACTGCGAAACACCAGCAGAGTGCACTAGAACTCTACAGAAGGTGACATTCAAAGCTTGTTACCGACATCTACCAGCAGAGGGCACTGCAGACAATTCGGCTTCGGGTACAAACTGGAAGGAGTGGTTAATGCTGACTACCTTTCCATGTAAAGGGAGGCAATGATCCAGTTTCTTATCAAGCTTCCAGGAATCCATCTGAATCTCTGCCTCTCCAAGAAAAGTGTTTCTGCCAAAACGACCATGGTGCCACACTGAGAACTGCAAGGTCCTCTGAGCCAGGAGAGATTCTGGGATCTCATACTGTGAAGGAAAAGTAGAAGTCCGAGATGATTGAATCGTTAGCGGCAATTCTTCAGTGATGAAGAATCATGCCAAACCCTTACCAACCCCACCCAAACTCCAGCATCTTAAACCATATTACTTTTTCCCCCTAACCATTCTGAGTTCCCTTACTCAAAGCCCATACTTCCCCATTCCCTAAAAATCTATCATGTTCCATGGGAGGGCCTGGACAGTGAATGAACTTAATCTTGAATGAGTGAGGGCATACTGGACCATCTAAGAACTGCGAGGCGACTCCCTAGCCAATATCACACTGGAAAAATGAAATTTATCCTCAAGTGAGTCTCCAAATTCACAGCAATCCCAGTGAGCCTGCTCTTTGTTCTCGTCTTCTTGGGGAAGTCAGACAGTGAGCAGATGCCCGTCATGTTGCCTTTGACACAGACATGGACGACTGAACTCCATGCCAACCAGGCAGCTTCCAGAGGAATCGCTACTGCTTTGGAAATAAGACAGCTCAGGTTGTTCTGCCCTCAGCGCCCAGACACTTACCCTCAGGATCTCATCATATAATGGATTGGTGGTGTCCCGCTTGATGCTGGTTTTTCTTTTTCCTTGGCGGGACTTGTCAGGCAGAAGATAAGTCTTCACATATCTGGAAACCAGAGAGAACGTGCCATTGTTGTCTTTATTCAACTGTGTTGATTTCCCTGCCTGCAATTCCCATTTGCCACAAATAAATGAACGTGACACTTCAAGCCCTTCCTAGACACACCTTTCCCAATTGTCTGCCTTTCCTATATCTCCCCGAGTCACACTCAATCACACCGCCCCGGCCCCTTGGCAAGGAACCAGCTCCGCTCAAGGGTTCCCACACAGAGTCCAAGGTATCATCTCCCATCTCAGATCCCCAGCCAGGTTCCAAAGGCACTCACGGGTTGGAGCGCTTCTTGGTTTCATCAGCATAGGCCAGCTGGTAACACTCCTTCACGTGGATGGTCAGAGTCTGTGTTTGCTGCTCATACTTCAGGGAAAAAGCAATCTTGCCCGTCACAAAGACGTTCCCAAAATCACCAGATTCACTATAGATGCTCATCATGCTGCCAATCGTACTCTGCAGACAAAACACCCACAAACATCTGGGGAAGCCATACTACCACCATGATAAAGTTGCAGCCACTAGCCAAAAGTTTCAGAAGCCCCCATAACAGGTCAGTACTTCCTACAGCCCTTTACCAATGCAATGGTATAATAAGACAGTGAGTGCATCACACCCACAACCCTCAAGTCAATGAGTTCATGCCTCATCTGGACTCTTAGCTTCTCATTGTCGTCTCATTTGGCACATTTTGTTCAATTTAGCATGACCCAGAAGGTGGGCAATGAATAGAGGCAATGTAAGTCCTTTAAAAGCACAGGTCATATATGCTAAAAAAAAAAGCTGGTTAGAAGGTTATTTAATTATCTGTGGATTTGTTCAGTTTAAATTTCTCCTTATCAGGATCTATGGAGAGAAAAGATAGGGCCAGAGTTGGGGAACTTTATCTTTACAACTATCCCCTGAAGTCAAAAGACACCTTTCCCTCTACATTCTTTGCCTGTGTGTGTGAGTGTGAAGACACTTGACTCACCTTTTTAATCAATTCTGCCCCCAAATATCAATCATTATAGTAGGGGCAGATCCAAACTTTATTCTTTTAAAAAATCTTTTTATTGGGGGCTCATACCACTCTTATCGCAATCCATATATGTCTATTGTGTGTCAAGCACAATTGTACATCTGTTGCCCTCATCACTCTCATAGCATTTGCTTTCTATTTAAGCTCTTGGCATCGGTTCCTCATTTTTTTCCCTCCCTCCCTGCTCCTTCCTCCCTCCTCCCTCATGAACCCTGGATAATCTATAAAGTATTCTTATTTTGTCATATCTTACACTGTCTGCTGTTTCCCCTCACTCCCTTTCCCGTTATCCATACCTCAGGAAAGAGGTTATATGTAGATCCTTATAATCAATTCCCCCTTTCTCTCCCACCTTCCCTCCAATCTCCCAGTGTCACCACTTTCACCACTAGTCCTGAAGGGATCATCTGTTCAGGACTCCCTGTTTCTGGTTCCTTTCTGTACCAGTCTAGATCCTCAGGTCTAGCCAGATTTGTAAGGTAGAATTGGGATCATGCTAATGGGAGGAGGAAGCATTGAAGAACTAGAGGAAAATTGTATGTTTCATCGTTGCTACACTGCACCCTAACTGGTTCATCTCCTCCATGTGACCCCTCTATAAGGAGAAGTCCGTTACCTACAAATAGGCTTGGGTCCTTCACTCCCCCTAAATTACAATAATATAATTTTTCATTCTTTGGTACCTGATACCTCCTTCAATACCTCGTGGTCACGCAGGCTGGTATGCTTCTTTCATCTGGGCTTTATTGTTTACGAGCTAGATGACCGCTTGTTTACCTTCAAGCCTTTAAGATACCACACGCCATATCTTTTGATAGCTGGACACCATCAACTTTCTTCACCACATTTTCTTATGCACACATTTGTTTTCAGTGATCATGTCAGGAAGGTGAGCATCATGGAATGCCAATTTAATAGAACAAAGCATTCTTGCACCAAGAAAGTACTTAAATAGAGACCCAATGTCCATCTGCTGCCTTAATACTAAACCTATAAATATATGCATTTAGTTCTATTTCCCCATCATCATGTAAATATTTTACCTATGTACATGCCTGTATTTAGACCTCTATAAATGCCCTTTGCCCCCTATTTTTTTTTCCTGTATTTCCTTTTACTTTCCTCTTGTCCCACTATCATGCTCAGCCTTCATTTGGGTTTCAGTCATTTCTCTCACTTACCCTACTCTTATCAATCCCTACCAGTCCTCTCACACCTCATTGCCACTGATTTTGGATTGCTTGTTGTTTCCTTGCCCCTGGGTTGGTTAACACCACCTCCTTTCCCCCACCTCGCCCTCTGCCATATCCCCCCAGAACCATTCATCCCATTGTTTTCTCCTCCAGACTGATCATCCAGCCCATCTTATCTAATAGGCCTTCAGAGATAATAATATGCACACACACACACAAAAAAGACATAGCAAGAAAAAGCGACAAAATGATGACTATTACAAGAAAAAACCCAATGTCCAGGAATATATATATGTCATATATATATAATTAAAAAAGCAAAACCTGTAAATAGTTCAAGGTCTGTTTATTGACCTCCACACCCTGGCCCCACAGTCTATCCTTGACACTCCCTGAGGACCTCCATGCTCTGCTCCTCCCGCTGCTCTGCAGCATGCCCTTAGTGTGCAGTAGGGTCAGACCATCCATAGTCCTGACACTGTGTCTCCAGTGCTGTCCTCCATAGGGCCATGGTCAGCAAGGAACCCCGTGTCTCATAGTGTAGCTGGTCATCTGGTCCTCCCAAGCTTGATTCTTAAGTGTTTCTTTTTCAGTTTTGATTGGTATGCTTGACTCTAGCTCCTACCTACCCTGAGGCCAAAAAATTCTGCCCAGCGCCCTACCCCTGATAGGTACTGCCCTTGAATGTGAAAATTTAGTAGTGGAGCAAAATGAAGGGGGAAAGCCCTAGTGGTGGAGTAGTCTGTGTATTGAGCTTCTAACCACAAAAGCAGCAGCTGCAAATCACCATCTACTTCAGGGGAGAAAGAAGAGGCTTTCTGCTGCCATAACGATTTGCAGTCTTGCAAACCCCCAGGCATAGTTCTGCTACACTGTCCTCTAAAGTCTGTATAGTGAGGGGTTTCTAAGGAAGAAAAGGAGTGTTGGTAGTGCTCTTTGGGGAGACTGGATAAGCAGTTAAAACCCACCAGCTGCTCCCCGGGAGAAAAATGAGGCTGTCTGTTGTGTGTGTGTGTGTGTGTGTGTGTAATCACTGCCTCTGGTGGTTGTGGGCGCTAACCAGCGCTGCTCCTGGGAGCCGCCGCTGGATTTGAACCGCCGAGCCCGCGGGCCGCAGTCCCGCACTCAACCCCTTACGCCACCAGGGCTCAGCCCTGGCTGTCTGCTTTTGTAAGGACATGCAAAGCCTCCGAAATCCTATATAGGGTTGCTGTGAAGCAGAATCAAGCTCAATGGCAGTGGGTTAGGGGGGAAGGGAGAACTCTGATGATGCTCACTTCGTCGCCTGAGTAGCTCTTATGGGGGGGAAATGACGGGTGCCATTCACACACTGTGATAGAGAATTCATTTAGCCTGACATATCTAAAACTCCCCAAGGCTAGTGGGAAATACCACCCCCTGGGCGGAGGTTGGGGGAGGCGGGGCACAGACTGGAACAATCCAGCGTGGGGGCAAGGTAGCAAAAGCAGACACAGACACTGTCCCCCTGATTACGGGCTATAGCACAAACGTTTTTCACTGCAAGGTGGGCACTGAGCGGTTTTGTTCCCCTGACAAAGGGACAGTAGGGCCAAACAGGGTTGAGAGCCTATGCTCTTGAGCGAGGCTATGAACAGCACAGGAAACTCACTTACCCGGGAAGAGTGACCAGATGATGCCCCTAGACCTTGACTCTAGTCGAGAAATACCATGTACACTCATTCATAAGCTGAGACTTTTCAGCACATTTTAAATGTCGTTCCTGTGGTAAAATTGGATGCCTTGGCTGATCTTCAGGTTGGCTTATAGTCGAGTATCTACAGTATTTCCTTCTTGGCACTGGAGCATGTCATTAACCAAAGAACTGATGGTGCTTACCATGGAAGAGCCACTTCGCATACTGCTTCTGGCTAGCTTCTGACGATGCAGCTTCACCAGGTGATCAATGTCTTCTTCCTCCTCTTCTTCCTCTTCCTGGAATAATGAAGAAAGGTTCAGAGTTAAGCAAAATGAAAAGAGATTCTTTTAGTGGGAAGCCTCATTGTTGCAAAGTTCGGAGATGTCACCATGCATGTGAATATATAAACCTTCAATTGTCTATACCGCCCCATTTCAGGAGCCATACGCTACTCCAACCAGCTTTCTCAAATCTCAGCTGACAAAGATGAGATTATGCAGTGTTTTCCCTGGGATCTCTGGCTTTCCCCCATCTGATGGCCCCAAGCCAGAGGGCAAGTACTTATTTGAGCTCCCAGCCACGTATCCAGAAATATATTCAGAGATTAAAGACACAGAGGCAGCAGTCTTTTCAGCAAATGACGAACCAGGTTTGCTTGAGAAACTGAGGATGAATCAACACCCATGCTATCTTTTTCTACAGGGTTCAACCATTGAATGGCGAGTAGCTGAGCTTCTGGAGAAATACATCACCCAGCGATTGAGGGAAATACAAGGGCACTCACCACATCCACACTAAGACCTGGGACAGATCTACTTCTGTCTCCCAAGGAGCCACTTGTATGGTCCACATCTTCTGGGCGAAGATCTAGCACAGATTTAGTATACTCTGAGTAGAAAACCAAAAAAAAAAAAAAAAGCCCAAATGAAAACAAAGGCCCACTCTTCTGCAAACCCACAGTTCAGCAAGGGTATTCAGAATTCCAATGCCAGGAAGAGAGGCCAGCTACCTGAAGGCCTCGGCATTTTTCTGGTATTCTTCTTGAAAATCATTTCACCCTCATCAACAGATGTCACATGTGAAGCCCCAGGCTGCAGGTCCTAGGAAAGAATTGTTGTTAGTCATGGTTATATGGATTCCAATTCACAATGCCCACGTGTGTGCAGAGGAACACTGCCCCCTGTCACTTTCACCGACAAGGGCTTTCAGGAGCAGTCAATGAGGGGCCTCTGGGTGGATTCGAACCACCAACCTCTGAACTGTCCAGAGCTTAAACCATTTGCAGTTGCCAAGAATTCCTAAGGAAGGGGGGAAAGGTGAGACAAAGGGTGGCAGAGTGAGTCAGGAAGGACAACCTTACACAGAATAAGGCTCTTATTTTTCACTCAGGTATGAGTCAAACAGAGAACGATGAAGTGGTTACTGTCTCACGTTTCAACACAAACCTCAGCAAATGCTGCCAGGTTACATGGAATGAAATGCTTATTTCGATTCCCCATGTCAATTCTGCTGAGTCAAAGGAGTGCGGTGGAGAAGGAGAAACCTGTGCTGAGCATGTGCAGCTTACCATTTCTACTTGAGACTTGGGGGCAGACATTTTCTTCCATTCTGGAAAAAGGCCGGACTTATCCAGAGACTCTCTCCTGGAGGTAGATACAGAAGTTAGAGCTCAATCATCTCGTCCCCATCCCCTTTGACCATGGAGGTACCAAATCTCTAAAGAAGGAGAGCCACTGGCTGGACGGCATGACAGTCAGCGAACCAGAAGGGAAATGTCACATCTGACTGACCTTGAGGGATGCAGAAGATGAGCTAAACCACTCGACGCATGCATACATTCCCCCTTCCGTTCCCAGGAGACTGCAGTTGGGGTTGGGCTAGGGAAGAACCCTTTAAGGAGTAGCCACCCCTGGAAGCTAACACACTCCAGGCAGCTGTCCTCAAGACGTAAATAAGCAGCAATGGTCCTGAAAGACTTTGGGTAAGGTCAGAGCCCAATACTTCCTCCAACTTCCTGCTGGAAATCAGGACCACCCAGGGCATGGCATCCTGATCCAGGTGGCGGAGAACAGGAGAGGAGCTCGGCCTGAGGGCAGGGGGGCCGAGTGGGGAAGTCGCACCTGGAGGTACTATCGGAGTCCGCTGTATAGCTGTCCAAGCTCTCACTCTCGGCCTCCAGCACGCTCCTCCCACTTAGGGGTTGGGCCATGTCAAATGCCCCGCTAGAAGAAAAACCAAAAGCAGTGAGCGACCCTGCCTCCAAGAAGGCCGCCTTCAGAGCTGTCCACAGTTAATGCCGAAGGGAGTTTTCTAAAATGAGCGTGGGTGAAGATGCTTTCAAAACTGCTCAGTGGTTCTCCGTCACTGAGGCATTCAATTCAAGCTCCTGAGCATGGAAGACAAGCCTGCTCACGTGGGCGCTCTCTAGGCAACTCTTTCCCCTCTTCTCATATTGACATTTCAGAGAGACGAAGTCTTTCCCTGAAGGGCCCACATCTCCCTCTTCTTTTTCTCTCCCATTGCCTGCAGAGTCTTCGCAGAACCTCGAATTTGGCTTCAACCCTTTTCATGAAATGGGCTTCTGCTTCAGCTCCCCCTTTACACAATGTTCACTCCTCTAGGTTTCTCAGGCCAGATCCTGATCCCAGACCTAGATCCGTAGCTTTCCTATGGGTTCCCAAAGGCCCGGTATGCTTTTGGTGCAGTTTCCATGTATTTCTTTCGCCTCCATTCGACTATGCTCCATAAATAATCAGGGAGCATGCATCTTGTTGACTGCTATGATCCCAGTGTCTACTGGGGAAACAAGAGCAAACAGACACTGGAATATTTAACTAAATTCTTCAGCAAGTGTCCTCAAGGAAGCGTAAGGTATAAGAAAATATGGCAGTGAGTTTGGGTGGGTTTTTTCAGGTTAATATTTTATGATGTTCTCATTTTCCCTCTCTGTCCCCCTACCTCCTCGTCTTTTCATTTATTATTATTAAATATATTCTTGATTTTCTACTTCTCTTTGGAAACAGTATATTATATATAAAAGCAGGCTGTATTTTGAACTATAAATTTTACAAAGCACATTCAACTTGAAAAGTTAATAATTTGACAAAAGCAAATATTTTCTTCTAGCATGACATAACATTTTTTAGAGTTGTATTTGCATATACTTCACATCTCATACAATTGAATTGTTCATTCACATTAAGGAGAGCTGTGTAATCATCACCACAATCAATTTGAGACATTTCCTCCTCATTCTCAAAGTTCCCCATTTCCCCTTAACTTCCTTCCCCTGCCATGTCCCAGGTAATTATTAATCGTATAGTTTACTGTCTCCATAGATTTATCTCTCCTCTTTTTCAAAAACATTTTGACCTTGACATATTGTAGAAAATGTACCAAATGTCATGGAAAATTTGTGTAGAAATTGCCAAAGGGAAACCTAATATGCATTTACCACAAACCCAACAAATTATTATTTTGAAAAATACTTGCCTGGTACGAGCTCAACATAAGTGTCCAATAAATATTTTTAGAATTAATGAATGTTAAAAATAAAGTAAATGCCTTTGGCTCCAGATAAATGATTTTTTAAATAATATAGTACTCTGGGGTTCTTGATTTTGTATGCAAATCTGCTCCACAGCTAACAGGTATCTTCAGGGGAGGCTTGTGATTCAAGGGCGAAAGAACATCTAAGGGGAATAGTGTCGGGGTGTCCTCTAGTCCCAACCAGCCCAGTGATTCCAGATTTTCAAAAAGAATTCAAGTTTTGCTTCATAGTTTTCTTCCATTCTATCAGGATCCATCTATTGCACTGGTTCTCAATCTCCTTTAATGCAGTTCCTCATGTTATGGTGACCCCCAAACCATAAAATTATTTTCATTGCTAGTTCATAATAATTTTGCTACTGATATGAATTGGGCAACCCCTGCTAAAGGATAATTCAATGCCCAAAGGGGTTGTGACCCACAGGTTGAAAATGGCTGATCTACTGTGACCCTGATCAGAATGATCCACTGTTTTATCTGGGTACCATCTAGTTCTTCTGGTCTCAGGGCAGAGGAAGCCATGGTTTGTATAGACAGGCAATCCTGAAGATGGTGGACCAGGCAGACAAGTGACTGTGATCCTCTATTCAGAAGTGGGACAGCAGTCATTCTGAGAGAGCTGGCTTAGTTTTCCAGCACAAGTCACAATCAGCGGGAAACTTAGTCTTCTATTGCCTTTAGAATTACTCTTTATCCCCATTCTCTCCAAAGGAAACAAAGAACCAGAGGGAGAACCTCTCCTCTAGAGAGGTAATTTTCCCAACAATGGCCTATGAAGATGGTTTTTGCTGGTTTAGTTTTCCTTAAAGATCAATCTGTACGTACTATTTCAGAGCTGATCTGAACCACCGTAGGGCAAAAAAGCAATTATTTGACATCTGTGCAGTAAAAAATAGACTACGGCACAGGAGCCCTGGACGTTATCTGTATGATCTCAGGTAAATCATTTATCCTGCTTTCTTTTATGTTAAAAAAAGGAGCGTTGAATTTGATTATCTCAGAGGCTGCATAATTTTATGGAAAACAACATTTATGGTCATTTAATCTAATTCCATGTGTAGGATAAATAATTGTCTTCTATGTCCAATGAGACAAGAGGTCACAGCCAGCCAGCAACAGTAGGTTTCAGAAATTACATTCTGACTAATGTCAGATGTGTTAATCAGGTTCAGCAGAGAAAAGCCACTTTTATCATTATACAGAAAGAGAAAGAGGGGAGCCTCATCACCTGGATCTGATAAGTCACGGTACATCCATACAACGAAACACCATACAGACAGGAAAGCGACTGGGGCAGACACTTAGTGCTGACATGGGAAGATGTAATATTTTCCTACATTTTTTTCCTTTTACAGCTTAATTGAGTTACAACGGACATAAATTGTGCCTGTTTAAGTGTGCAATTGGATGGGTCTTAATGATTACATATGCCTGTGAAACCATTACCACAATTAAGATAGTGAACGTATCTATTACTCTCAAAAGTCTCCTGCTGCCCCCTTTACAAGCACTCCCTCCCTGCTCCTATCTCCAGGCAAGTACTGCTCTGTTTGCTGTCACTAACAATTAGTTTGCATTTTCCATGATTTTATAGAAATGAAATCATATCGTACGTACTCGCATATGCCTGGCTTCTTTCACTCAGCATAATGACGCTGATATCCCCCATGTGGTCGCACGTATCCGTTCATTGCTTTCTCTAGCTGAGTAGCATTTCATCATCTCAATAGACGACCACTTACCCATTCACCTGCTGATGAGCAGTCAGGCTATTTCTAGTTTGAGCCTATTATTAGTAAAACTTCTGTGAAAATTTGTGTACAAATCTTTTGTTCATTTGTTTTTGGAATTTTTCTCACGTTCAAGCCTTGGTTTGGACATATGCTTCTGCTTTTCTTCAGTAAAAAAACCAAGTGGTTGAATGGTTGGATCACGAAGATAGTTGCACAGTTGATATTTTTAAGACACTGCCAGGTATTTTTCAAAGTAGCTGCAAAATACACTACATTTCTACTAGCAGTGTCAGTTGAGTCGCCTTCTCTCCAACAATAAATCAAACAAAACAAGCAAACCTAACACTGGCAGGTTTATTCTGACTCACCGTGACCTGACACGGGATTTCCAAGGCTGCAATGCTTTGACTTGAACCACCAACATTGCAGTTAGCAGTCTGATGCTTAACTGATAGAGCCACAAAGAGACAACAATAGGAACTTGTCATTTTAGTCACTCTAATGTATATAATAGTCACGCTGACGGTGCTGTGATTTGGCAATTTAAACCCATTAGTTGTTTCATGGGAGAAGGGTGAAGCTATTTGCCCCTCTAAAGATCTGCTACCTTGGAAAGTCATGCTGTGAGTTAGAGTTGACTCTGATGGAAGCAGGCTTGAGTATGTACAAAGGAACCTTGGCAGTACAATGGTTAAGCGCTTAGCTAGTCAACAAATGGTTGGTGGTTCAAACTCACACAGCTGCTTGGTGGAAGAAAGGCCTAGTGGCTTGCTTCCATAAAGGTCACAGTCTAGCCAAAGGGCATTTATAGAGGTCTAAATACAGGCATGTATATATGTAAATATTGTTATATGACAAGGGGAAATAAATCTATGTGCATATATCTATAGGTTTAGTATTAAGGCAGCAGATGGACATTGGGCCTCTACTCAAGTACTCCCTGAATGCAAGAACACGTTGTTCTTTCTATTAAACTGGCATTCCATGATACTCACCGTCCCATCATGATCATTGATGACAAAGTGGGTGCATAAGTTAATGTGGTGAAGAAAACTGATGGTGATAAGCTATCAAAAGATATAGCAGCATTTGGGGTCTTAAAGGCTTGAAGATAAATAAGCAGCCATGTAGTGAGAAGCAATGAAGCCCACAAGGAAGAAGCACACCAGCCTGTGTGATCATGAGGTGTTGATAGGATCAGGTATCAGGCATCAAAGAACAAAAACACCTATCATTGTGAATGGGGGGGAGTAGAAACTCAAAGCCCATCTGTAGGTAACTGGACATCCCCTTACAGAAAGATTGTAGGGAGAAGACGAGCCAGTTAGGGTACAGCATAGCACCAATGAAACATACAACTTTCCTCTAGTTTTTTAATGCTTCCTACCCCCACCCCACTATCATGATCCCAATTCTTCCTTACAAATCTGGCTAGAGAAGAGGATGTACACTGGTACAGATCAGAGCTGGAAACAGGGAATCCAGGGCAGATGAACCCTTCAGGACCAGTGGTGAGAGTGGCGATATCGGGAGGGTAGAGGGAAGGTGGGGTTGAAAGGGGGAACCAATTACAAGGATCTACATATATCCCCCTCCCTGGGTGATGGACAAGAGAAAAAATGGGTGAAGGGAGACATTGGTCACTGTAAGATATGAAAAAATAATAATCATTTATAAATTATCAAGGGTTCATGAAGGAAGGAGGGGTAGGCAGGGGAGAATGAGGGGCTGATGCTAAGGGTTCAAGGAGAAAAAATGTTTTGAGAATGATGAGGGCAGCATATGTACAAATGCACTTGACACGATGGATGGATGTATGGATTGTGATAAGAGTTGTACAAGCCCCCAATACAATGATTTATAAAAAGAAAAAAATTACACCTCACAGATTCTTTGGGTCAGTTTCACTGTCACAGGAGGAAGCTCTGAGTTGAAATGGACAACAATGAGATGACAAAGTCCGTGTGGGAAGGTATTGTAACACGAGTAGCACTGCCCCACAGAGGTATCATGGTTATAATCTTGTGACAGGGGCCATCTTCTGGTCTTTGTCCCATAATCCACCTGGGTGAGTGGCTAACTTTTCTATTCGCGCTGAACTCTCACCCAGTGTATCACCAGGACATCTCTATTATCATGCTTCAGTTTATGCCATATGTGCTTGACAGTTTAAACCCACCTAGGGGTACCACAGAAGAATGGCCTGGTGATCTACTTACTTATATAGATTATAGCCACGAAAACCCTACAGACTGCAGCTCTGTGCTCTACCATCTGGGGTCACTATGAGTCAGAATTAACATCAGTGGGTTTGATTAAATGGTTGTAGGGGTACATAGCGCTATGCTACTGTGATTTTAATTTGCATTTCCCCAATGACAAATGACCACCACTTACTTGTTTGTCAGTTAATCATACTGTGGTGACGTGTGAGTTGCTATGATACTGGAAGCTATGCTATTAATTTATGTTATTTATTTTTTGTTTGAGATGAACTTGTTTGTCATTAAAGGCTCTTAGTCCATTTCAATTTTTGTTTTCCTCCTCTTCTTTTTTTCAGCCACTCAAACCACTATTTAGATTTGCAATACAAGGAATCTGGGGGGATTCTTTGGAGGGTGAGTGTTAAAGAAACACTTTATGTGCTCCTGAATGTAAGACAGCTAAAAGAAACAGTGAGATCATAGAGCTGACCAGAAGATTTCAAAGGGTACCTTACGAAGATAACATCAAGTATTATAGTGAAATGTGGAAAGAGCTGGAGTGAGAAGCCAGAGTATGCTATCTCAGAGCAGACAAAAGACATAGGCAGGGACTCTCATTTTACAAATATATGGGAAATCTATCAATATACCAAAGGATAGGAAGAGATGGATACAACTAGCGGTGTGGATCAAGAACCCAGTCTGGAGGAGAATATAAGCCTAAGGCAATCAGTAGAGAATTTGTGAGTACTTGATACCACAGGAAAATCACTAGGAATATAGACTGAACAAAGCACGGACACTCAGACAGAAGATGAGACAGATCGAAAACAAGAAAAAATCAATATATAAAAGAAAATTCATTGAAATAAATAAATTATAAGCAGTGAGGAAAGGAAGAAGGAAGGGATGTAGGGAAAGAATAAGTGAACATTCAACATGGAGAAATGTGCGGTAGATCATGGATAACTGTTTTCATAGTTTCCTTTTTCCATTACATTCGGAAATTGGGGATAAAGACAATCTAATTAATCTTCCAGGTGGTGTCACGGGTTATGTGTTGGGCTGCTAGTCACGAGGTGAGCAGTTTGTACTCACCAGGCAAAGGACAGCAGGAAGCCTATGCCTTTCTTCTGTAAAGCTCACAAACCTCAGAAAGAAAAAGGGACAGTTCTAGTCTGGCCTACAGGTCCCTGTGAGTTAGAAGTGACTAGGAAGCAGTGGGGTTGGTTCCTGTGTCCCTAGAGAAGTCCCTACATGATGCAAACAGTTAAACACTCAACTACTAACCAAAAGGTTGGCAGTATGAACCCACTCAAAGGTTCCTTGGAAGACAGAACTAACTTCCCCAAAACTCTATGGAGTGCGCTTCTGCTCGGAAACACACAGGTCAACCCAATTCAGAACGGACTCCATGGCAATGCCCTCCCCCTTTTCCATTGAGATCCATCCCTGCCCAGTTGCTAAACTTCAAGGAAAAGAAAGAGAACTTTCATAATATCCAATTAACACCTCTGTGTATATGTATTTCTCTATCTCTCTCTCTCCTTCACACACACACACACACAAGTGCCTACAATATTTTGAAGGAAAAAGTATAACTCAAAAGTATAACATCTAGCTGAGACATCAGTAAATATGAAGGCACCGGGGCAGGTGTTCTTAACATGAAAGCATCCAATAAATACAGCACCCAGAAGCCCTTCCTGGAAGAACTTCCCAATGATGAACTCCAGATACCGAACCACAAAATAAATCAGAGTGAAGAATGCAGGACCAGGGGCCCAAGGCTTGGTTGTAGGCAAACAATTCTTTAAACAATGAAACTAAGACCTAAAACAAGCAAATGATTTATGACTGTAGAACACAATGTAAATACTACACCTGACACAGGAATAGAAGAAAACAGTTGGGAGGTAGTATAAAAAGCTATTCTTGGCTGAGTCCCGATGGCCTAGTGGTACTGTGTGTGACTGCGGCACACAGGGTTAACGGTTCAAATCCAGCAGCAGCTCTCCAGGAGCAAGGCTGGCCTTCCTATTCCCACTAGGGCAGTGATGCCACAAAAAAAAGAAAGAAAGCTAGTCTTATCATCAATCATAGCAGAGTTCACTAATAATGTTTAGTATTTAAAATGGCCACATAATAAATGACTGACTCACCATTTGACTAAGCAATTCCACTCCTAGGTATATATCCAAGAAAACTGAACATACATATTCACACAAAAACTTGTATACAAAGGTCGATAGCAGTAAGATTTATAATAGCCCAAATGTAGAAACACTCTACCACAGATAATTTTTAAAGTAGAAACAAGCTAAATAACTATCACTTGCTGCATGAGCAAACAAATGTTGCTCGTGTACACCTGTACAATGTACACCTATATAATGGAATATTATTTGGACATAAGAAAAATGGAGTTGTAATATATGCTACGATGTAGATGAACCTTGAAAATATTATACCAGATGAAAGAAGCCAGAGACAAAAGATCCAATGTCACAGATCACACATCTATGATTCAATTTATATGAAATATTAAGAAAAAGCAAATTCATAGAAACAGAAAATAGATGATTATTTTTTGTGGGCAGGAGAGGATGGTATGTAGAGAGTTTCTTTTAGAGCTGATGAAAATGTTCTAAAATTGATTATAGTTATAATTGTATAATTCTGAATATACTAAAAGCCACTGAATTCTGTGCTTTAAATGGGAGAATTGAATGGTATGTGAATTATAGCTCAATAAGCTACTACAATAAAAATATTAGGAAAAAATGTGCAATGATTTTCATACTATTCCTTAACCTTAGAGGGCTGTTAGTGACTAATATTTTTTATAGTGAAAAAACATCTGTCTGAAAATTAGCAACTTTCATTTCAATGTTTTATTCTTTTAAATGCTAGCAAAATTGCACAGAATGCTTTTAATTTAAATATGATCCAATACTGTAAGAAATGTTTCAGTCTATTAAACCATTCATTCCTTTTACTATGTGTATACATATATATGTACAGAACACACACATATATGTGTATACACACACACACACATATATATATATATATAAAGTTATCTGAGATTATTTTCACATGTGAACTCAAAGAACAGAAACTGGGGTAATTTATTGTTCTCCTTTTTGTTATTTCTCATTATGGCTAATTTTAATGAATCTGTGCTATTTTAATTTTCTTCAAATTGTTCTTATGAAGAACATAGTAAATATGCCAAAATGTTAGCAACTGCCTGTTGCCCGTGAGCAGCAGGATTAAAAATGCTTCTTTTCCCTCCTTTATGGTTTTAGGTCCTTCCCCATTATTCCTATAATGAACACCTCTTGTTTTATAAGTAGAATAAGGTAAAAATAAAAAATATTAAAGATATATATATATATATATCGGGCTGAGCCCCGGTGGTGTAAGTGGTTGAACTGGTGGAACTGCAGTCCATGGGCTCGGTGGTTCAAATCCAGCGGCAGCTCTCAGGAGCAGCTCTGGGTAGCTCCCACAACCACTAGAGGGCAGTGATGCCAAAAAATGAGATATATATATCATATCTTTAAAGAATTACTTGGTTCCCACCTGTACTCCTTCTGTCGCTCTTGAACAATCCTTCTTCCTGGCCAGATGTCGCCAATCTGTGACTGATGATGGAGAGGCTGTCCTATGGCCTCTCTTTTACTCACTTTAACACAAACAAAAACACGCAGCAGGTAGTAATGGAGGTTGATAGGAAAGCACTTCCATATATCACAGTAATCTCCCTTGAAGTACACCAGGCATGCAGGATGGGTGGGGGGGGGGCGATCTTTTCTACAACCCCGGAAAATCATGGAGGCAAAAACACACTAGGATTCCATGCCAAAGGATCTATCTATCACCAAAGTTAGAAACATCTCAGGGAGCCATCTCTGGGCATGCCCAATACCTGCAGGTTTGCGGCGCAGGGACATCCTGATTATCTCACTGCCTGTGCGGTAATCAAAGCGATTCGCTTTCTGGTCATAAAACCACTCTCCAGTTGCCTTCTTCAGTTCTCTGGGAAAGAATTAAAGAAAAGGAAAGAAAAAGAATGACTCATGCTATGGAAACTGACCAGGGGAAGAAATTGCCACCACAATCAAGGTCTTCTTCCTCCTCTTTGCAAACCCACAGGTGACACTCACATTTCCTTGGCACACACTTTGCACCTCCAGGTACCATTGCTTTCCTGGACACAACAGTCGCGACACACCAGGTGATTACAACCTCGGCAAGTGTTGGTCTTCGGTGTCAAACGACCCAGGCTCTCCTGGCACCGGGCACAGGTACGGTCACTGTAGTGTTGGCTGCCCCTCTTGGCTCCTTTCCTTTTAATCTCCTGTAGCTCATTCTTCAGTCTCCTGCCAGGACCCAAGAGAGGCGTACAACTGGATTTAAAATCAACTTAGGTTAGAAGATCAGGGGTTTTAAGAAAGACACAGTAAAACGAATTGGTTTGATGAAGACAAAAAACCCAGAGCCCAACAGGAACCAGCGAGGCGTTGTGGACCTCACAGACTTAAGTTTTCCTGAAAGCTGGAGGAGTGGTAGAAGGAAAAGCTCAGCTATTAGTGATCGTAAACTGGAAATGCACACTTCTCTTCTGGGACTCTTACCTAATCCTTTTCTCATCAGCTTTCCGGAGCTCCTCATCTCGCTGGAGAACATTGAGGATCACATCTCTTTCCATGTCAGAGAGAAAGGACAGGTCGAGGATCTCTGACATGATTTATTGTTCTTTACCGTGTACTCTTCGTTCTTCAAAGCAAGCAGATGGGAGAAAAATGTAAATAGTCAAAATTTTAACAATGAAAGCGGTCATGTTACAACTGGCCCAATAGAGGTATACAGAGCCATGAGAACATACTATGAGAAATTGTATAGCAACTGAGTTGATCACTCACCATATTGAAAAAAAAAAAGTTCTGAGAAGCACACCATCTATCCAAACTGACTCCAAAGGAAACAGTCAACAAAACCAAAATAAAGGAAAGGATTGAATAAGCAATGAAAAACCTCCCTTCAAAAATAAAATCTCTTGGATAAGATTTTTATTTTATTCAATGAAAAGATAACTTCACTGGGAAAGGCTACTAAACCTTTAGAGAAAGTTGACATCAAGACTGTTTAAATTTTTCCAAAGGTTAGAGAAAGAAGGAATACTTCCTAACTTATTAGTTGAAGCAAATGAAAATGGACACACAAAGCAGACAAAGACCCCACAAACAAGAAAACTACAGGCCAATATCTCTTATGACTATAGATGCAAAAATCCTCAACAGAGTAGAAGCAAACAGTACATAACAGTACATTAAGTGCCATCCACTATGATCAAGTGGAATCTATTCCAGAATCATTAGAAAATTAGAAACATTGGGAAAGCAATCAGCATAATATAACACATCAATAGAATAAAGGAAAACAGAACTACATGGTCATCTGTATGCATGCAGAAAAGCATTGGTTAAAACCTACCATGCTTTCTTGATTAAAACCCTAAAGGAGACTGGAAAAGAATAGAAACTTCACTAAATGATTCAGAGCTCATAGGAAAAGTCAACAGCCAATTTCACCCAGCATTTTCCCTTGAAACCAGGAACAAGACAGAGGTTCTCACTCGGACCAGTTCCATACAAATTGTGTTAGAAGGTCTAGTCACAGTAAGAAGACAAGAAAAATAAATAAAAGGTACCCAGATTGGAAAAGAAGAATTAAAACTATCTCCGTTTGTGGATGCTATAACCCTATACATACAAAACAAATCCTCAAAGAATTCACAAGGATCTATACCTAAGAAAAGATTCTGCAAAGTTGCAGAATATAAATTCAAAAAGAAAAAGATCAGCGGGTTTCTATCCACCAGCAGTGAATAATCTGAAAGGGAAACAATTCCATTTACAACAGAATCTTATATTTACTGCCATCAAGTCTATGTTGACTCACAGTAATCCTAAAAGCTGGAATAAAACTGCTCCTGTGAGTTTCCTAGATGGTAACTCTTTATGGGAGTAGACAGCTCATCTTTCTTCCACAGAGTAGCTGCTGGTTTCAAACTGTTGCCCTTCCAGATCACAGCCCAACACATAATCACTATGCCTCCAAAGCGCCATCCACAAAAACAGATAGGAAAATAAAAGCTATTAAATAAGATGTAATACATGGCAAGATGTTCTATGTTTATGGATTGGAAGATTTGACATTATTTAAAGGCCAACACTACTAAGAGAAAGCTATAGATTCAATATAATCACAAATGAAAATTCTAGCCATCTGCCCTGCATTAATAGAGGCAAAAGACACTGGATAGCTAAAACAAAGGTGAAGAAAAACAAAGTAGGACTCACACTTCCAGATTTTAAAACATACAATAAAGTTATAGTAATAAAACTACCTGGTACTGGTATAAAATTACTCGTAGACATACAGGATAAAAAGGAATAAAATGGAAAGTGGAGAAAGTAATCCGCATGTATATGATCAATTGATTTTTCACAAGGGTACTAAGTCCATCAGATGGAGAAAGAAGAAACTGTTGAATAAATACTGAGAAATTTGGATTTCCACATGTAGAAAATTATAACAGGATCTTTGACTCAAATCATACACACACAAAAAAAAACAAATTTGAAATGGATTAAGGACCTAAATTTGCAAACTAAAACCACATCATTCTTAGAAAAACCAGCAAGGGCAATGCTGTCAGACCTAACTTTCAACAAGGGATCATCTAATATAATAATAAAAGGACAAATAGCAAAAAACAAGGTAAGGAAGAAATCTCATAAAAAAATTTTAAACACTGATAATCAAAATATTTCACACACCAAAAAACCCCAGTACCTGAAAAGACAAGCTACTGAGTAGGAGAATATCTTTGGAAATCATATATCTGACAAGAATCAAACAACCAAAAAATAGATAAAACCTTGACAACTTAACACCAAATAACACAAATAACCCAATCATAAAAGAAGCAAAGGATTGGAATAGACATTTTATCAAAGATGATAGTCAAAGAGTCACGAAATACAATTTTTAAAATGTGAGGGTCATTAACTATCACAGAGATGAAAATCAAAACCAAAATGAGCTACCACTACACTCCTACTCAGATGACTAAGGTAAAAAAACTTTTTAAACAAATCTTAATGAGGATGTAGGGAAACTGATACCCTTTCCCACTGTGGAAAATAGTGTGGCAATTTCTCAAAAAACTAAAAATGGAGCTACTACATGACCCAGCAATTCCACTCCCAGGTTGATTTGTAATAGACTTGAAACTGGAGACTAAACAGAGACATGTGCATCCATGTTTATCACACCATTATTCACAATAGCCCAAAGGTGGTCATAAAATAAATGCCACACAGCAAATAAATGGACTGAAATACCTGATATACATATATACATATATATATGTTACATACATACAACAGACTGTTAACTCATCCAATATGAGGAATGAAGTCTTGACACATATTGCAGTATGGATGGAGCTTGAAAATATTATGCTGAGTGAAATTAGTCAACCACAAAAGGACAAATATTATCTGACCTGGAGATCAGCCTTATTGGTTGGGTAGGGGGTGGGGGAGCCTCCTACGGTCTGGAAGTGAACTCCCCCTCCCCACCCACCCATGTTAGAATAATCAGCCATTTCAGATCAAAAGGGCAGCATTTAGCCAAGAACCAACTTCAGAGGGTTAGAAAAGAAAGAGGAATGGAAACAGGAAACACAGGGAGGAAGTAAGATACGTGATGGTACATCAAGGGGAGTGCAAAGTAATGAGCTGAAACAAAATGTGTATGAACTGTTTAATGTTTAACAATTCCCTCAAGTCACAATAAAAAGTTTTAAAAATGCATGACCTCATAAGAGACAAGAAAATCTAATCTAAGTCTATAGATTAAAGTTTATCCGTGATTAGTAGGGGTCAGAGGAAGGGATAAAAGGGGTCAGCAAAGATATAAAAACTTGCATTCATTAAGGATAGGGTTGCATGGCCAATGATTGCAACTGCTGTTAGCACATTATCAAAAGTTGAATTGACAAAAGAAGTGTGATAAACACTGACTTGTGTATCCCCAAAAGCTGTGTTAATTTAGCTAGACGCCATGACTCTTACTATTGATATAACTATATTCCATTGTGTAATCTGATATAATTATCCTATGTGTTGCAAATCCTAACTTCTATGATACTAATGAGGCAGTATGAATTGCACTTATCCTAATGAGTCATAATGAAATCTACAAAAATGGGTTGTGTCTTCAATCAATCTCTTTTAAGATATAAAAGAGACTGACCATGTGAGCAGATATCAGATGGACCAACTACCACCAATAAAGAATTGGCAGTGGCTTATGTCCAGTGTACTCAAGGTCTCTGTGCTGGGAAGCTCTAGCTAGACCCAAGGGAAGACTGACGCTGAGTCACATGAAGGTCTTCAAGGAATGACAGGCTGTTGAAAATAGAGTAAGAACTTCCTCCAAAGTGGACAGAGACAGTCTTCCTCTGAGTTGGCACCCTGAATTTAGACTGCTAGCTTCTTAAATTATGAGAGAATAAATTTGTTTGTTAAAGCTAGTCACTTGTGATATTTCTATTACATCAGCAACAGATAATGAAGACAGATATATGTTATGTATACCAATCACGAGAGAGAGAGAGAGAGAGAGAGAGAGAGAGAGAGAGAGAGAGAGAGAGAGACCGTTGAGGCTGTTTATATACAAGCAAAAACTTTTTGGGATTTGGTTTTTGGTTTAGAGGTTTGAGGTCATGGTGTAATGAGTGAAAGTACTGTTATTACTCCCAATTTGTACATGAGGAGAAATTCAGGAGGGGTTGGTTAGCTTGGCCGAGATTAAAAAGTAGGTAAGCGAAATGTTGGGATTCATTCAGGCACTCTACCAATTCCATTCATGGTCAAAGCTATTATAAAAATACTTAACAGAGCAACCAAAATTTACTGTATAAATGAATGCCCATATTTGTGATTAAGGCAGAAGCAGAAGGCAAAGATGTACTGGTTCCTGGATAAAATAGGACCATAGATTGCCTGGAAGCTAAAGATCAAAGAGTACAGCCCCAGCGGAGATGAGTACAAAACCTTATTGATTAAAGCACACTGGTGCTTGCAGAGAGTCAGCAGAGTCCTGTGATGAGAAATATGTTGGTACAACAATAAGACCAAGTAATGTCCAAATCCAGGAAATAAAGATCAACCCCGAGGAAATAGACATACAAAATTTTTAGTACTGACATCTACCCTCTATTTTTCTTTCACGGAACCTAACCAACCAGAACTGCTCCCCTGTGAAATCTTAAATTTAAAGAGCCCATACTTTGCAAGCACAATTCATTCCCAATTTACCTATCCTTCAACCCCCATCCAGATCATAGTCTCATGAGCCTCGGATCGTATTGGTCCACTTGCCTTCGACTGATCTACCTTCCTTCCCTACGCAGCTTGTCCTCCGGATGGCTCAACACTTCACGCACTCTCACCAGTACCTTTCATATATTTGTGTCTTCATCCCTCTGCTATAACTGCCGATCAAAATCCCAAACCTGTATCAATGTTTACTCTGCCTTATCTGTTCCTAGACCCAGATTCTACAGAACTCCTGGTCTTCAACCTACATGGACCTTCTTTGTTTCCCATAAATCCTCTTGTTCAGTTCCCTTACTCTGCCTCTTTAGACTCTATTTTAAGCTTTCCTCTTACACTCCCACTTCCTTTCCCTCTACTTCTATCAGATATCCTTATCTCATACGTAGAAAAGAAAATTATTTAGAGTCTAGCAGCTATGACCTCCATCTACTTCCTGTCTCCTTCTCCCACTCCACTTGCCAAATCAGAAAATTCATATCCTATCCCTAGCTCCACCTTTAACCATGTATTTTGCTGTTACCAACACTGTTACTAGCCAGCTTACAGAGAAAAGCTCTTCCATGATCAGTAGTTCAAGTGAGGAAGCAGAATATATATTTATATATACACATATATACACACAAACACATATATGCAGGGAAAATGAAAACCAAAGGAAAATGGAACAAATAGAAAGTGAAGTTAAGATGGTAAAGACAAAAACCTCAAATATATCAGTAAACACAAATTACATATGTGAGCAAACTCATCAGTTAAAATAGTTAACAACTGTATAATTTTTTTTAAAAGTCTGTGTTCCATTTATGAGGGACACATTAAAAAATAAAGGGAAAAATCAATTTAAAAAGATATACCAGGTAACTGTTAACCAAATGAATGTTGAGGTAGCTATATTAATATCTAAAAAATAAAACTCCAAGGTGGTAAAAAAATTACAAAGAATATAAAAGACCAGTACACAGAAATAAACCTGTGTACACTGATAAAATACCTTCACATATACAAAAAAAAAGACTGAACAGGTTTAAAGAGAGAAATTTAAGCTACCATAAAAATGGAGGGTTATGGGCTGAGCCCCGGTGGCGTAGTGGTCGTGCGCGGGACTGCGGCCCACTGGGATGGAGGTTCGATTTCAACTCCATGGAGCAAAGGCTGGGCCCCCACCACCTGAGGGCAGTGATGCTCCCCCCCAAAAAAAATGGAGGGTTATATACCTTTCCATTGTTGACAATACAAGTAGATAAAAATTTAGTGCATACATGAGAAGCCGAGCAATACAATGAATTTGATTTAATGCATACATATAGAATTACTTATATACCCAATGAGAGAACCCCATTCTTTTTAAGCATATGTGGAAAAACCCACTGACCCAAACCCAGTGCCAGTTTGTCAATTTTGACACACACAACACTAAAGGAGAATAAAGCTACCTCTTGTGGTTTCAAAGTCTGCAAATGTTTACAGGATCGGAAAGCTTCATTTTCCTTCTCAGGGATGGCTGGTGGGTTCAAACTACTTACCTTTCAGTTAGCAGCTCAAGACATAACCCTCGTGCTGCCAGGGGTCCGACATGGGAATCGTTAGCCCTCCACAATGACTATGCTAGGCTATAGTGCCAATCTCAGTACATTAAAAAACAAACATCTGTTCTTATATGAACCATGTACAGTGATTTCAAGGCAATTTAGTATGTCAATAACAAAAGATGATTTGCAATCCTGGTAATTTGGGGAAAACTTTAAAACACACTTCTCCATAAGTCATGGTCACAGAAGAGACCATAATGAATTAAATCTACCACTGACATCTGAAAACCTAAGTGCCTGCCTCTCCGCCACAACCATGGAGACCACTGTGGCGCCACCTCCAGCTGCCACTCCCCCTCCTCACCGTCCCACAGAAAGCTTTCCAGAAATTGAGAAGGCAAAATATGGAATAAATAATGCTTTCACATGACATCAGTTAGTCAGTAGTTCTCAACTTTCCTATTGCCCTTTAATACAGTTCCTCGTGTTGCGGTGACCCCCATACATAAAATGATTTTCATTGTTCCTTCATAACTGTCATTTTGCTACTGTTATGAATCGGGCAACCCCTGTGAAAGGGTCATTCGACCCCCAAAGGGGTTGCGACCACAGGTTGAGAACCACTGAATTAGGTGATATCTTGTATGCTAAATTGCACACCGCATTTTGAAAAATAAATCATAAAAAGAATGGAGGCACAGATATAACTACAATAAAGAAAATCAGATTTGAAATGAGACAAGCTATGACCTTTCATATTCCTCTAGTTAATGGATACTAGGGTTTAATATAGAAACCAAAGCCCAACAAAACTTGTTAAGGCCCTGCATTGAAATTCAGTCACAGGTGTATAGTCAAAAGGGCAAGGATTATCTCCGGAGAAGACCACAGCTCAGATAACAAGAATGTCAAAAGCTGAGCTCTGATGGACAATTTGTTCTGTGTTCGTCCAAGGGTGTCAAGATTCAGATAAAATATCTCAATATAGCATCCTTGTGGGACTTCAGGCCCACAAGAAGAGATTTTATAAGAGATAATTTGTTCAGTTGGAAATTACACACATTTATTGTTGGAAATTCAGGATGCTATCTTAATGCAAACTTTTGTTAAATGAAACTTTTATAAGTCAATGAAAAATTATTTGCGTGATTACGGGTTAGAAAATAATATGGTTATAAATTAACATTGATCCCAGTTAGTTTTTAAGGAGGCAAAGATGAGCTATCCTAATTTTTTTTTTAGTTCTTAGAATGAAAAACTGGTGCCAACTGACTTTGGGAAAATAAGACCCCAAGCCAACCTCACTGCCATTGAGGGAATTCTGACACACAGTGACCGTATAGGGCAGGCTCGAAGTGTCCCTTGGGGTTTCTGAGGCTTTAAATCTCCATGAGAACATAAAGTCATATCTTTCTCCCTTGGAGAGACAGTTGGGTTCAAATGCTAGCAGCCCAACACACAGACCACGATGCCAACGGGGATCCTTGAAAAACAGAAAAGACTGCTTCAAATCCTAGCTCTGTTATTAGTTAGAAGACCAGGAGGAAGTGAGCAAACCTCTTAGAGCCTCAGTTTCCTTATTTGTAAAACAAAGTTACAAGCCTTAGGTCACAGGTTATCATCTGTCAGGAGGATTAAACCCCAACAATATCGTGTAAGTCACCTCGCATAGTGCAGGTCTCACAGCAGTCTCGCACTATGTACATTCCTTTCTCTTCCATATCTCAAATTTCCAATACAAAGAACTTCAGAACTTAAAAGACCTTGAAGTTAAGGAATACATCTGTGGTTCATGAACAAACTCAATAGTAGTAGTTTTACTTTACAGTAAACCAAACCAAACTCAATTTTGACTCTTTGGAGACTTTATAGGAAAGGGTAGATCTGCGACCTTGGGTTTCCAAGATTGTAGCGCTTTCCTGGAATAAAGAGCCTCATATTTCTCCCACAGTGAGGTGGGTGGCTTTTAACTCCGAAGCTCACAATTAGCTGCACAACATGTAACTCTCTATGATACCATGGCTTGCATTTCTCCTGTACCCAATTCTATAGCCTGGGATATTAAAAATGGTGATAAAGAACACGGAACCTTTTTATGGCAAATGCTGGGATTTAAAAAAAGCATTGTTAATGCTCCACAAAGAGAACCTGGTATGACTTAAGAAAAAGGACTACATCAAGTCCTTGAACTAGTCTACAAAGCGAATCTGTTTTCCTGTGTTACCTCTGTGTGTGTGCGTGTCTGTGTGTATTACATTAGGGGGCACATTGGTATCCCGTCCTTTCCCAGATATGCAGTCCACAAATAAATATGAAGATGGCAATATAGGTGGTCGATTTTCTGCCAGATGTGACTTCCTTGAGGGAGGCATAATTCTAGACTTCAACCCCCTAGGAACTTCACACAATGTGTGCATATGTGCAGTTTGCACCAGCAGTTCTCAACCTATGAGTCAAGACCCCTTTCACAGGGGTCGCCTGATTCATAACAGTAGCCAAATGACAGCTATGAAGTAGCAACAAACATAATTTTACGGCTGCGGGTCACCACAACAAGAGGCGCTGTATGGAAGGGTTGCGGCATTAGGAAGGTTCAGAACCGCTGGTTTACACTCATTAAAATGGAAAAAACAGCTATGGAGGGAAAGAAAGGCAGTTTTGCTTTCGAGAGGCAATGTGGTGTCATGGTTAAGATCACAAGTTCTGGGGCCAGACTGCCTGAATTTGAATCTCAGCTTCACAATTGGCTAGTGGTGTGACCTTGGCAAGTTACTAAGCAGCTTGCTGCCTCAATTTACTCATTGCTTCAATAAAGACAATAACTAGACCTAGGTAGCCACAAGTTAAACTGTGTCAGATGCTTAAAATAATGTGAACACTGAAAATGTTCTCTGTTATTTTATCCATTTGTATAGGTATATTTGTACTTAAAGACTTAACAGGGATTGGAAAGTAACATGGATTTTCTGTTATAGAGTACTTATGAATTGTGACTTAAACTGTGTCTCAAAAAACAAAAAATCCAAACCCGGAAAACCACCTTCACTGCCATCAAGTTGATGCTGACTCGCAACTACCCTACAGAACGCAGTAGAACGACCCCTGTGGGCTTGCAAGACAGTAACTTTACAGAAATGGAAAGCCTCACCTTTCTTCCAAACGACCACACTTGTGGTTAGAAGTCCCACACATAACCCACTGTCCCACTGGGGCTCCTAAAGTGTGTCTAGATGTACTAGGCTGCTAACCACAAGGTCACTAGTTCAAAATCACCAGCCACTCTGTGGGAGAAAAAAGACAAGGCTTTCTACTCCCATAAAAAGTTACCGTGTCAGAAATGCATAAAGGCAGTTCTATCCCACCTTAGGGATCACTAAAGTGAGAATGGACTAATGGCAATGAATTGTTTTGTGGAGATCAAAGTGTGTCTAGACGTCATTTAAAACTAAAGGCATTTCTTTTTTAATGTGGGCTACTCTGCTGATAACCTTGGAAATAATAAAATGTCAGGAAAAATGCACCTAGGCTCAAGTGTAAAATGTCTGAATTGGAATCAAATTATTCATCAAAACTTGCAAGAAGTGATGAGTTCGCATGTGACTGAATTATCAATCATATCTTACCACAATGACCTGATTAAAATACCTTGCTGTTTGGGCCAGGATAACAAGCACATTTTTCAAAATTGATACCTCATTAAACATGATATGGTATACCAAAGACTTTTAAAAGATACTAGCTTAATTAAGAAAACCTGAAAAAAATTGCTGCTAAGGAATTGATATGCTTTACACAGAAACTGATTAGTAATGTGAGAAAAATTATATGTGTATTAGACTCTGCATTTTTTTTAACACAGGTGCTTATAATTGGCTTACTTTTGTTAAATAAGAAATACACTGGTAGAATAAAACTGAAATTGGGATAGAAATTCTAATTGGCCATGATAATTTAGGATTATAAAATACCAGCGGGACTCACCATGCTCTGCTCTTGGTTAACAAATCTAAACAGCAAAGCCTAAAAGGGATCTGTCTGTTCCCCAAGAGTTCAAGAATACTTCAGGTCTACACAAATATTCAGCACCAAGGAGGTACGATTTGAAAGAACAGGTATCTAACAAAACAAAGTAACCAGCGAGCAAAACACGCAAGAAAAGACAGCCTATAATTATAACGAGGGGGGGATCAAATGTACATGACCGAGAAGTGATGAAAATATTAGAATTAGCAAACTTCCATTATCATCAAGCTCATTGCAACACATGGTGTGTGACCCTACAGGTCCCAGAGAGTTTCCAAGACGGAAATCTTCCCAGAGGCAGATGCTTACATGGTTCCCCAGCTGAAACAGCTTGAAGGGTTGAACTCTCAACCTTTCAGTTAGCAATCAAGCACTTAAGCACTACATTCCCAGGCCTTCAGAATTACCGAACGAGGCCATTAAAACAGCTATCAAGATTGCATTCCATTGTTAAAAACTTTAGAGCATAGAAGATTTAAAAATGCAAACAACTTCCAGAGCTAAAACTAAAATATCTGAGATATAAAATCCACTGAGTGGGAAGAACAGATTGTTGCTGTTAGGAACCACCGTGCGGGTGCCCACTTCCGGTAATTCCATGTACCACAGAACCCCGTCTCGCTTGTGCCATCCTCCCACAGGTTTCATTTCAGGCTTTTCTTCTTGATATGATTGCATGATTGAACTATTGAATTATATGATATGGAAATTACTTGCCAACAAAACTGTATCGAAAAAAGAAAGAAAGAAAAATGGGTTTCCCCAGTCATGGTATCAAGGCATCTTCGAGGTCTTCTTGGTTTTCTCTGCCCTTCTACCTGACCGAAGGCTGGTCTCTCCTGATAACATGTCCAAACAGATTAGCTATTGCAATAGAAAGAATTAGTGAGCCTGAAGATAAAGCAATAGAAATGGTACCAAATGAAACATAGAAAGAGAAACGACCGCAGGAGACTTCAGAGCTTCTGAGCAGCTATTGGTCTCTGGACTAAACAAGGGTGATGAAAACAGAAAGACACATCGAAACAATTAGTTGAGAAGACTAACACACCCCACAAACAGCATCAGTCCGCACAACAACTAGACCAAAAGAATAAGATGGTTCCCTGCCACCATCACCAACTGCTCTGGAAAGGTACACATGGGAAAGTCCTGGTTAGAGTGGGGAGACAGATGTTGAGCAAAACTTAAAGTCACACCGATGGGAGTGCCCAGACTATAGGCCTCAGTCACCCTGCAGATCTGAACTGACTCACCCCCATGTTAGGATGACCAAGCAAAGAAGGAATGGAATCAGGAAACACCCGGAGGCAGTGCGATCAGTGATGGTACAGTGTGGAGACTGCAATTAGTGAAAGGAAACAAAGCAGGTATCCATTGTTTACTGTGAAACGGAATATCGACTCTGTAACCCTTCACCTAATACACAAGAAAAGGAAAAGAACACCACTGCAAAGTACATTTTGGAAACCAGATCGGGTCCTGCATCCTAGGAGATAGCGGCTGACAAGTTTTAACAGTTCAAGTCAGGCTTCTGTCTTTGACCTTCCTAGTCAACTCTCCAATACACTCCATGTGGCCACTCTTCTCCTATCCCTCAAGTGTGAAGAGAAGAAGGATTTCTTTATTAGATACCTACTATGTCAAATGCTACTTACTTGGGGGTGGATACTTTTATATTCCTAAAGTATTTTGTTTTTTATTGTATATATTAGGGGGTACCTGGGTAGTATTTTTTCATTACAAGTCATTCTCTTGAACAGTGGTTCCCAACTTTCCTAATGCTGCGACCCTTTAATACAGTTCCTCAAGTTGTGGTGACCCCCCCCCCCCAACCATAAGATTATTTTCATTGCTACTTGATAACCGTGATTTTGCTACTGTTTTGAATCAGACGACTCCTGTGAATGGGTTGTTCAACCTACAAAGGAGTCACAACCCACAGGTTGAGAACCGCTGCTCTTGAAATTGTGGTATATGTTTTTTTAATTTTAGTTTTTTTGGGGGGCATCACTGCCCTCTGGTCATTGTGGGAGCTACCCAGCACTGCTCCTGAGAGCCACCACTGGATTTGAACCGCCAAGCCCATGGGCCACAGTCTCACACTCAACCACTTACGCCACTGGGGCTCAACCGGTGGTATATGTTTTTTGGTTTTTGTGTGTGTGTGTGTGTGTGTGTGTATGTAAACCAGGACTGATGAACCTATAGAGTCAGCAAGTAGAATAAGGGTTTGGGGACGGTGAGGGACACAGAGGTGGTGGGGTGGGGTGAAGAGGTGATAATGTCAACAATACATATAGAAAAAATGAATATTTAGAAACTGGTTGTGGCAGGAAGTGTACAATTTTTCTAGATGTGACTGAATTTTGGAATAATTGGATATATGTATTAATTCCCATTATTAAAAGATAAATAATAATTTAAAGGGATTCCCCCAAAAATACTAAACAGATAGATCATCCTTCTATTTTGTCTTGAAAGATGTAACTCTAATTCAAAGTGTAACATACCAAACATCTGAGAATTATTAAACCATTAGTGTGTACTATTATTATAGCTTTGAAGTTATATTAGTATGGCTTTGATATTAGGGCTACTTTGTGGGTTTTACACTTATTAGTGTTCTTACTTTTGTCTAACTACATAGAAATGAGAACACTGAAGAATAAACTGCTATATTTTTAAATAGGAAAAAAGGGAACACAGCATTAATGCGCTGTGAGATAATTTCAAACTGCCCAATAAATATACAGTTTAAGTTTAAGCCAATGGAAAAGTGATGACACATAAAACACATTTGTAAAAATAATGCCCCAAATGTTTCTAAGTTTGATGAACACTAATTTAAAGATCCCCAATGCCTACAGAGTATCAAGCATAAGAAATATCGAGAAAGAGTATGCCATGAAATGTAGTGCTTAATATGGCTCTTCTACCCACAGCCTTGTTACTACCATGAAACCTTTAATTGTCCTCATGAGTCTGGGTAGAAAGGTGAGGGAAGATAGTGATTGCATTATAGATTGTATTGTATGATATGATACAGCTGTGAGTGGCTGTCATCCTGCTGGGATACAATTTCAGAAGTGGGCAAGGGGGTATTACTACTAGCCAAAGAGAAGAGCAGGAATGGAGCGTGTACTTTGGCCTGTAAGATTCTTCACATTGAATCTCCTCAACCCAGGAGACGGCTGTGGCTACAAGAGAAGTGGCAGGTGAACAGCAGCAGCAGAACCAGGAGCCAGAGTAGGAGGCAGAGCAGTGGACTTTACAGCTCCCACAGCAAGGACAACTCAGTGCTTGGGGACAGAAGGTGACTGTAGAAGGACGTGCCTCTGGGAACTTAATTGGAGGAATGGAGTTTGCTGATCCATGGAGTTAAAACCGAGTGTTTATGGCAGAGTGGATGCCCTTTGGCCATTTATCAGCAGCTCAGCTCTAAAAGAGCTTTGCAATACTAACTGAGTGGGGAAAAGAGCAGGCCAAGAAAGTGAGGGCCTGTGACACAGCAAAGAAGAAATGGTTCTGACTGAGCAACTGCATTCTGAACATGTCTCACCTTACTTTCCCTATTAAACCGTATAAGCATGAGCATCTTCCATGAGTGGTACTACAATAAATTAATAGAACCCATTGGAAGAGTACAGAGTACTGTGAGAGATAAACCATACCAATAAAGCATACTATAATCAAATTGCTTAAAACCAGAGATTTTAGGGGGTTGAGCCCCAGTGGCATAGTGGTTGCACGGGACTGCGGCCCACTGGGTGGGAGGTTCAAATCCAGCAGCAGCTCTCCAGAGCAAGGCTGGGCCTCCTACTCCCACCACCAGGGCAGTGATACCCCCAAAAAACAAACAAATAAACCCCAGAGATTAAAAAAAAAAAACAATCTTAGGGGGAGGTGGGGGAGAGGACGAGAAGAGCCGAAAAACCCAGGGACAAGGAAACAATAAGTGATCTAGGGTACCTTACGGGGTTTGATCAAGTGGTATTGTAGCCAACAGGAATTAGAAAAAGCCAAATGAAGGTCGAACGTGATAGTTGGACTAAAGGAAAGTGAAAGAAACTAGAAGAAAGAACTAGGAGGGAAAGCACATATATAGAGGTCTAAAAACAGGGAGGTCCATATATAAATATATTTATATATAAGGATAGGGAAATAGATCTATGTAGATATATTTATATGTCAAATATTAAGGTATCAGAAGGATATTGGGTCTCTACTCAATTACTCCCTCAGTGAAAAAGCACTTTGTTCTAATAATCTGATGCTCACCTTCCTGACACAATCACTGAAGACAAAATGGGTGCATAAGCAATCTAAAAGCTGATGGTACCCAGCTATTAGAAGACATAATCTCTGAGGTCTTAAATACTTGAAGATAAACAAGTGACCATCTCGCTGCAAATCAATGAAGCTCATATAGAAGAAGCACACCAGCCTGTGTGAGCATGAGGTATCAATGGGATCAAGGATCAGACAAGAAAGACCCAGAACAAAAATATCATATCGATGTGAATTAGGGGAAAGGGGAGTGAAGACCCAAAGTCCATATGTGGACAATTGGACATCCCCCTTACAGAAGAGCCACAAGGAAATGATGAGCCAGTCAGAGCTGAAGTATAGCACCTATGAAAAATACAACTTTTCTCTAGTTCTTTAATGCTGCCTCCCTCTTCCCCCACTCTCATCATGACTCCAATTCTACCTTACAAATCTGGCTAGGCCAGAGAATGTACACTGGTACAGATCAGAGCTGGAAACAGGAAATCCAGGACAGACAAACCCCTCAGGACAGTAGTGATACCTGAAGGGTAGATGGCAGGTAGGAGCAGAAAGCCAGTAACCAATCTCAATGATCTATACATAACTCCCTCCCTGGGGGATGGACAATAGAAAGTGGGTGGAGGGAGACAGTGGTCAGAGTAAGACATGAAAAAATAATAATTTATAAATTACCAAGGCAGGGAGGGGAAGAGAGGTAGAAAATAAGCAGGCACCAAGGACTCAAGTAGAAAGAAAATGTTTTGAAAATGAGGATGGCAACATATGTACAAATGTGCTCGACACAATGGACAGATGCATGGACTGCGATGAGCTGTAAGAGCCCCAATAAAATGATTTTTTAAAATCTCTGGATCAGGAATTTGGAAGCTAAAAAATATAGTAGCCTATAAGCAAGAAAATCCTATGGAGCAGTGCTAGTTACAGACTAGCTCTGGGGCAGTCATGAGTCAGAACCAACTGATGCAACAGGTGTGGTTTCTGGGTTTGTTTTATAGTCTTTACAGAAGCAGATCGCCATTGTACCACTGGGTGGGCTTACACTGTGAACATCAGGTGAGTAGACAAGCACTAACTGCCTAAGCAAGCACTGCTGTTGTAGGGGTCATCAACTTGGTTACAATTCAAAGCAGCCCTACTTACAGCAGAATGGAACACTAGGAGGCTTTAAAGGAACCAGAGCAAAAATGTTTTATGTCAAAGGTCTTTTTGGAATACAGAGTAAATAATACTTTGCAGAGCAGACTTGAAAAGGTCTCCAATTTTATGGACTTTTCTTGCCTAAAAGAAATGTTAGACCTAACTTTTACAAATGCATGTTTCAGTGAGTTTTTGATTATTTGTTTAAAGGCCTAAAAATTGGCATCCTTAGAGAACGAACTATAGAACAGCAACAAAAAAGTTTGTATAAATGGTGCTGGAAATTATGAAAACTTATTAAGTGTAACCAATGATGCATTTCTTTTCTTTTCAGAATCCTATGGTTTATGAAGTACTTGTTCTGACTATTAACACTCATTATAATCACATATATAAACAGAACTTACAATCAGACATTCAAGTACTGTTATCATATACCACGGATATTTTTTGAATTTTATTTTTGGGGTCTATTACAGCTCTTAGCATAATCCACACATATATCCATCTTTTGCAAAATATTTTCTTTCTACTTAAGCCCTTAGTATCAACTCCTCATTTTTTCTCCCTCTCCCAATCTCCCCCTACACCCTCTTGATAATTTATAAGTTATTCTATTTTTTCATGTCTTACACCAACCGCTGTCTCCCTTTACCCACTTCTCTGCTGTCCACCCCCCTGGTTGGACATTGTGATACATCCATCATTGTGTTTGATTCCCCTTTACTCCTTCCCCCTTCCCTTACTCTCTTAGTATCCCTGCTCCCCTGATTGGTCCTGAAGGGTTTATCTGTTGTGGATTCCCTGTGTGGTGAGCTCTTATCTGTACCAGTGTATAGTTCTGGTCTAAGAATTTTTTTAATGTCACTATTCTCATAACAATGAGAGTATAGGTTCTTATCCCATTAATAAATATGAATTTTAAAGTGCTCATTTAATCTTTTATCCTATTTTATTTATATTTTACTTTATAAAATAATATATATTTTTAAGGGGAATCATATTTGGCTCAAAGGATAGGCAAGGGAAATTTAAATAAGTTATTTATAAATAAGTTGCTTGAAAGTGAAATATATATTAATTAACTAGCCCAATCAAACCCATTTCTGTCCAGCTGATTATGACTCAGAGCAACTTTACAGACAGAGTCGAATTGCCCCATCGGGCTCCCAAAGCAGGAAAGCTTTGCATAAGCAAGCTGCTTCATCTGTCTCTTGTGGAGCAGCTGTGGCTTTGAACCACTGACCTTTCCGTTATCAGATGAGTGCTTAAACATTATGCCACCAGGCCAGTTGTATATGAATTAGGTTATAAACCATTCCGATTACAGTAATTCAATTACCCTGATGCAAGAAATACAGCATTATGAATAAGGATTGGTGCTGCTATCAGGCACATTCCAAAGTGAACTCTATTAACTAATTGCTAATTGTGATCAAAGAGGCAATTACAACATTTGCAACAGATCAATGTAAAGCACTGCCAGAATTAATCCCTAATTCATGCAAGTTTCCAAAACATGGGTGAAGTGCAGCCGTAAAGGCTGGCAAAAGCAGCACCCACTGGAAAAAAGGAAAGATCCTTATTTGATAGCCTAAAGCAAACACACACACAAGAATGGATTTTAGAGCACAGGAAAATGAGAACAAATCCAAGATATATGATCAGTCTGTAAAATTTATAAATTTATAAAAAGAGGGGACGGCAACCTTTACGTCTAAAATAAAGCAGAAGCAGCTCCCAGGACCGACGGCAGGTCTTCCCCCTTCTCACATGCTCTTGTTTGGAGCTAGCCACCTCTAGAACCAGGTGTCGTCTGGAAACACCTGCTGCATGAGCAGATGACAGTGCTTCTATCGATAAAGGGCTTAAACAGGGACACTGCCCTGACTGAGTGGCTCAACTCACCCTTTCAGTTTTAGGGTGGTGTTCCTCCCAGAAAACAACTATAAAATATGTCAATTTTACTTTGACAACAACTACAAAAATAGTCTATCTTAGATATAAATCAGTCAAGCCTGCTCAGTCCAACTCAAGGTAGATTCAAGTTAACAAAGCTACGAGGTTTGATGGCTCAGATCCTTCAACATTCCCTCTGCAGACAGACCACACACCCCCTCCTACTCCCTCACACAGTTTCTGGCTGTTTAAAGTGTGTCCGTTTTTCTGACCCCTCAGATTCTCGTCTGACACTTACTACTGGCTGTCCTCATCGTTATCTCTGGATGCTTCGGTAGTTTGAGGCTTCAAATCCCACTTCTGTTCCTGCTTGAAGTTCTATATTTGTCTCTGTGTTTGCAAAGTTCACTCATTAGAAGGGCCCACAATGTGCTATATACTTTGCTCACTAGCTAAGGATAAAAACTATAGTCCTTTATTATAGGAACCTCACAGTCTAGGAAAGGCGAACGTCATAAAAGAAGATGGTAAACAAAGAAAGGTATGTGCGGGCTCTTAGGAGAGTACCAAGAGGGAGCACCGAAGTCACTTTGGAGGTGAGGGGACTAAAACCAAACTCACTGCCATTGAATCGGTTCCAACTCATAATGAGTCTAGGACAAAGTAGAACTGACCCTCTGGGTTTATGAGGCCATAAATCTTTACCGAGCAGAAAGCCTCCTCTTTTCCCACAGTTTAGGAAAAAGGACTAGAAAAAGGTCATCAGCAATAACACATGAACTTTAAAAATAGATCACACATACCAGTTGCTTAGTCAGGGTTTCCAGCAGAGGGGACAGGGTGACGAAAGCATGGCCATGAAGCAACATGGGATGCACAGGCGGTGCAGTGAGCTGATGGAAAATGGTTAGTGGAGGATGCAGAAGAGGCAGGTGAGGCCTGGAGCACTTGGAGCGAAGGGGCTTGACATGCTATGCTCAGAGAATGGACAGACAGCCTTTAACAACGGGAATCACTGAAGGGTTTTCAGTAAGACTGTGTCTTGCTAAATCATTCTGATCACTATGCAACATTTGGAAAGACCACCAGTTCAGAGATTGAACCGTAAATTCAGGGGGAAGATAATGATAACCAAAGCAGAGATGGAGAGAAAAGACTTAACACTGAGGGAAGATCCACAGGACCTTTGAATGACAGAGAATTGCCTCTTCTACTAGGGCCTAAGAGTTCTGATGTGTGAAATTTCTAATTAAGGACAACACCACATAATACCTAAAAAAACAAAACCAAACAACAAAAACACTGGTCTGGGGGTTGGCCTGCCATGTGTTCAAATTGAAACATCATAATTTTTTGGGGGTGGGAGGCATCACTGCCCTGGTGGCAGTAGGAAGCGCAGTCTTACTCTTGGAGAGCTGCTGCTGGATTTGAACCGCCAACCCTGTGGGCCGCAGTCCTGCACACAACCACTACACCACTGGGGCTCAGCCCAGAAACATCACAATTTTTAAAATCATTTTATTGGGGGGGGTTACAAATCTTCTAACAATTCATCATTCAATAATATTAGGTACCCTTGTACATGTCATAATTTTTGCTTTGTGATCTTGGACAAGTTTTTAAAGATGCATTTGTTTACAGTCTTGGCAAACAATATTGAGAGTACCGGAACTGCCAGAACAAACTACTCTGTCTTGGAGAAAGTACAGGCAAAGTGCTACTTAGAAGTGAGGATGGTGTGAATTTCTCTTACATACTAAGGATTTGTTATCAGGAGTGACCAGTGCCTGGACAGGAGCATCATGCTTGGGAAACTAGAGGGACAGTGCAAAAAAAGGACAGGGATGGGGAACCTTTTATGCTAAGGGTCATTTGGACATTCATAAAATAATTTGAGAGCCATACCAGATTATCAATATAAAAAAGAAGCCTGCTATATTTGGTGAAGCAATTTATTAATTCGCCTCTAATGTTGCTTCTCTATGATGAGGCATGTGACATTCACCGATACTGAAGTTTCCCAGGGTATATATGACCAATAGGCCTGATGTTCCCACCTGTTCTAGGTGTTAGATTAACACAGTGGCTGCAACAATAGGCTCAAACAGAATAAGTCTAAGGATGCCACAAGGCTCGACAGTGTTTTGTTCTAATGTGCACAGGGTCTCTATAATTGATTCAAAGGCACGTAACACCGCCACCTAGGGCTGTAACACCAGAGACCTAAAGGAAGCATGGAAAAGCACCATGTTTCACTACTGTATGCAGAAGGACAGCAGGAGCTGAGGTAACCAAAGCAACTCAGAAGCACCACCTAGAGCTACCGGATTCAAATGTAGAACACGACAAAAAGGACATAGAGCATAGTGCCTGGTCCAGAGGGAAGTACTCATTATTAGCAGCCATTGAGTTTCCATTATTAATAACCATATGCTTGGAAAACATAAAACCATATGGCTGCTTCAAATCTTACAAAATATGAGAAATGTAATCAGTTGTCTGGCCCAGATGGAAAGTCACTGCACCTCTCTCCATGGCAGTCGGCTGACAGGCATAATAAATATTAAGCAAATGCTAGTAATTAGATAGGATCAGTTTAAAAGATATTTATTTATATACTGTTCCAGACAGGATTTAAAGTGACATAAAGATACATAAAAAGATAACATAATAGCATAAATTAAAAATAGAATTTGAAAAAAAAGAAGAAAACAAGAGTACACACAAAGTGGAGCGGTCAGAACACAGGCTCGAAAACCAAAGAGCAGAAAAGACTTCCCAGTGATCAGTAGGGTCGATACCTCTTCAAGCCCCCCATGAAGCGCATCCAGGCCCCAGAGAGCGCTGCCACAGACTCTGCCCTCACTGGCCAGGGACACTGCAGGGCATTCTCAAACTGTTTCGGCAGGAAAGAGGTTTTTTATTTTCCCCAAATAACCACTCTGAAGACTCTGATTTTATTTTGCACTAAGGTTCACTGGCCCCCAAAATAGGATCCCCACAAGTCAAATTTGTACTCATTTATGCTGAGAATTTTTAAAAAAACATTTTATTCAGGGCTCGTACCACTCTTATCACAATCCATACATAGCATCCATTGTGTGAAGCCCATTTGTGCATTTGCTTACGCTGAGAATTTTGCCATTTTAGTTGCTTTTAAAAATATCTACCAGTATCTACCTTGTTGCAAGCTGCTGGCCACAAGGGTAGCAGTTAAAATCCACCAGCTGCTCCATGGGAGGAAACACTTGGCTTTCTACTCCTGTACAGAGTTAGTCTTGGAAACCCACAGGGGTAGTTCTACTGTCTTATAAGGTCATTATGAGTCAAAATTGTCTCAATGGCAGTGTGTTTGGTATGGTTTGTGACAAACTGATAAAGATGAAATTGATACGCCGATGATGTTTGCTACATACCAAGTGCTTTTATAAGAACTTTACATACCGCTACATGGAGTCCTTTAGTCTTCACAACCACCCATCAAGTGGGTATTATTCTTTATTTCCATTTTACAGGAGAGAAAAATGAGGCACAGATGGAATACGTAGCTCACCCAAGGTCATCCTTTAGCTGACAAACTGATTTGGAGTGTGTGTTTTTTAACTTGGGCAATTTGGCTCAAATTTCAGGCTCATAGTCACTGTGATACTGTTTTTTGCATGATGAATTTTCCATATATGGTAATATTTTTAATATGTCTTGTCTTCCAGGAACTTGATGTGGGTGTTCAGCTAAATATATACATAGAACGATGGAGTTGAATGAATGAAAAGTCACAAAATAAATCCAAATATCTGTGGTCAAATAATTTTTGAAAAAGATACTAAATTCAATCTATGGGAGAAGAAGTCTTCTGAAGAAATGATGTCAGGACAATTGGATTTCCACATGCAGAAGGATGAATCAAGATCCGTACCTCACATGATGTGCAAAAATTAAGTCAAACATAAACGCTAAAACCAAAAAATTCTTTGAGGTAAAGGTGGGGATGAAGCTGTGAATTTTAATGATCAGATATGACAACAAAAACCTGAGTAGTAAAGGACAATATAAATAGGACCTCACTAAAATTAAATACATAACTTCATTGAAGGACTTTATAAAAAGAGGGGGCCTTAGACAACTAAAGAATGGAAGAACATTTTTACGGAAGTATATATTTGATAAGGGCCTAATATGTAAAACAACAGGAAAACCATCTTTTATATTTCAACTTCTATATTTCCACAACAGAAAAACAACTTAATCTACTCATGGGCAAAGCCTGCTCAATACTTTCCTTCACAAAGCAATCACTGCCAATAAGCGCGCTACAGCAAAGTGCGGCAAACAAAGCAGATGATGCTCGGCTATCAATTGAAATAATGCCTGGGATCTTACAGGCTTGTGTGCAAACACCAGCCATCAATAAGTCCACATGGAAGAAGCACAGCAGCCTGTGTGCTCCAAAGATGACTATACCAAGATCTAAATATGAGAAAGGGTTTAAATTGGGAACACCCAACTGGAAGAAGGCTAGGGAAGACCTTGGGAGGCTAAAACCCATCTGAAGAGTAGTCAGATTAAGCCTCTGGAAGAGCCCCTCTGGTCACAGGCAAGGGATTCCAATAGCTCTACAATCTGAGAGATATTATTGGAAACTTGATTCTGGTGGGTGGACCCATGGTATAATATGATATTTGGTCAGTTGATCTATTTCTTGACCCAATTTTCTCTAGACTTAAATATTTCTCATTTGTTCCACAAAAGAAATTTCTTTTCTGACTTTTTAAATGTTGTTGGTCATCTTTCTTATTCTTTATTTTTATGTTTATACGACTATTCTTTCTGTTTTTATTTTGCTTTTCATTATTTCTGCTAGGTTTTCTACTTTATGAAGCATAGGAGTGAATATATAGCGACAACAACTGATACAATGATTATGAGGGACAGGGGATAATGGAAGGGGTGAGGAGTGTGAGGATAATTGAGGAGCAAACAATGAGTGTGGGAGGGGGAGGAAGCAATAGAACTAATTGTGATATTTTATACAACTCTTTTTAAAAGTGACTTAACTATGGACACGTATGATATGTGAATATTATATCAAAAATATCTACTTAAAAAAATGAAACCAAAGTTGACCAGTGGTTGCCATGGGTGAAGGAGGAAGAGATTTTGTTTTGGGACATTGAGTCTATGTTAATTTTAGTGAAATAATTTGGAAAAGGATATCAATAATTGTACAACATGAATAGTATAATCAATGGAACTGAATTATACATGTAGAAGTTGCTGAATTGGAGAATATTTTGTTTTGTATATTTATGCCACAATTTAAAAAATAATTGCACTAAATAACACTGAGTACAAGGAAGAAGAAAATGTTCTAAAACTGATTGTGGTAATGATTATACAACTCTTCTTGAGATGACTGAATTATATAATTGTGTGATATGTGAATAAAGTGCCAACAAAACTTTTTAAAAAATACATGGGCAAAGACTTGAGCACACTTTTCACCAAAAAGAATATTCCAATGACCAATAAGCACATGAAAAGATGCTAAATGGTTAACCATTAGGAAGATGAAAATAAAAATCACGAGGTACCACCTTGCCCCCACTCCAATGGCACTGGTCAACAACAGTAAAAAGAAGAGAGCAGATGCTGGTGGGACTATAATATGGTGTCATTGCTGTGGAAAACAGTTTGTCAGTTCTTCAAAATGTTGAACATAGCATTACCATAAGACGCAACAACACTAATCCTTATAAAAACACAGACTGTGTTCATTGCAGCACTCTTTACAATAGGTAAAAGTTAGTAATAACCGAAATGTCCACCAACTGATGAATCGCTAAACATTATGTTGTCCATACATGCGTACAATTAATCACTAATTAGCCATAATGAGAAAGGAAGTTTTGATGACTGAACCTTGCACATCATGTTCAACAAAAAGTCAGTTTTAAAGGGGTAAATACTGTTTTTATTTTATATGGAATCAGCAAATATATAGAAGTCAAAGATTAGTGTAATCAGAATGGGAGGAAGGGGGGAAGGGAGAATTTTAACTTGGGAGGCATTGAGTTTTTGTTCACAGTGGGGGAAAGAATGGGAAAAATGGCTGCGCCATGTGAAGAATGTACTCAATGGTGCTGCTTTGGAAATGTAGAAATTGTCCCATTTGCAAATGTATTTGTATATGTGTTTTTGCCACAATAAAAGAAAAAAAATGTCCTCAAGAACAGGTCAAAGTTTGGGACAAAGTTTGACCTACTTGGACAAAATAGGTAACAGGATTCTCTTCATGCAGGACGGTCCTTCTAATGGAGGGTATATATATATATATATATATATATGTGTGTGTGTGTGTGTGTGTGTGTGTGTAGGCTGGGGATAATTTAAAATCATTGCTTCACTAGTTGTTAGAACCTAATGTGGATAAAATTTCTTCCTGGTTGAATCTATATTGGCTACCTTTTCAATATTATCAAAATCAGTTTATAAATGATTTGAAGAAATTCTCATTTTAAATCGCTTATACATCTCTAAAGTATGCCCCAATGGAAGCTTGGTGGTACAGTGATTTGGGGCCCATCATCTCCATGGTTGGCAGTTCAAAACCACCAGGAGCTCTGCAGGAGAAAGACTGCACTTTCTACTCCTATCAACAGATCCAGCATCAAAACCCCACCGGGGGTCACTATGAGTCAGCATTGACTCGATTGCACTGAGTCAAAGGATGTCCCCAAAAGTGGCTCGGTGGGTCATGAGTTGGGCTGCTAATCATAAGGTAAGGGATTTAAACCCACCAGTCACTCCATGGGAAAGATGAGACTTCACAGCCTTGAAATCCCATAAGAACAGTTCAACTCCACCTGGCAGCATCGCTAGGAGTCAGAAGAGGCCCATTGGCAGTGAGTGGGGTTTTGTTGTTGCTTTTTAAAAATATGTCCTAGAGGAAAGCTAAATATCTTGATGTACACATTTTCCCCTGCAAAGTGGTTATTTTAGATATGTGGAAACTTGGTCTTATTTTCATGGGCTTTCCGGGGTGCTTTAAACCTACCACCAATCTATATACATAGTTTAAAGACAGAGGTGCACAAGATCATAAAAACAAGACCATGTGTCCAAACACCCTACTTGGCAACAAGGAACATGCATATATTAAGCCAGAGCATATGCAGCTTTTTACTTTCCATGATATACACTCACAATGTCCTCTCACAAGAGCAAGGCCAGCTCATGCAGGTAAACAAGGAAAAGGATATCAGGATACAGGGATACAGAGAAAAGAAAACAGGGATGCAGGGGAAAGGATACAGGGATACAGAGAAAAGAAAACAGGAATACAGAGAAAAGGAGAAGGAAAATGGTACAGGGATACAAGTTACAGAAAAAAAGAATACAGGGATAGAGAGAAAGGGATATAGGGATATAGGAAAAAGAATATAGGAACAGAGAAAAGGATACAGGGCAAAATGTTAAATTCATGCACTTTTCTGTCACTATTCCTTTCCTTACCAGCTGCAATGTTTTAAAAGATGGAAAACCTTCAAGTAAAAGAATGGAATGTTTTGAAACCAGGTGTTTTAGATGCATGAAACATCCCTTTATAAGCTGCTCAGACCCAGCACATTGCCTCTGTTCAGGCTGTCTCATCGCCCTGTGTAATAGCATCATTATCTCTGCTGCGGCAACATGCTTTTCTAAACCAGCAGCCCTGTTGTAAAGACCCTCTTCTCGAGCCAGGGTCGCAAAAGGTGGGGATCTCCAAACCCCACTCTAGCTGGCCTCTGATTAGTTCTTACAGGCACATCACTTCACAATCACCAGGGCAGCCCTCTGGAAGGCAAAATCGTGATTTGTGACTAATCCAGTCCAGGTTCACACATAACTGTGATGTCATGGATTTGGTCTTTAATTTGGTATTTAATTTTAGAGATGCTGTGATCTAGCAATGGCCACAGAAACATTAAACATAATCCAGGAACCTGTAGTTAAACTTAAGTCGAACTGTGTAAGCGATATAGAGTATTCTTAAAGTATGATTTAAGTAAGGCCTGTAAGAAATAAACTAAATGTCAATTCTTTCCAGTAGCATATGAAAAGACATAGGCCTGAGCACATATACACCAAGAAACAAAACTAAAGTCAAGGCCATCGAGTTAATAGTGACTGAGAGTGACACTTTAGGACAGGGTAGAACTGTCACTATGAGTTTCTCAGACTCTAACTGCTTGCGGGAGTAGAAAGCCTAGTCTTTGAACTTTTTGAACTATGGACCAAGTGGACTGCAGCCCAATGCCGAACCACTCCACTTTTAGGGCTCCATTTGCTGTCCTTTGGGTCCCTTTCTGAAAAGCTTCTGAGAAGATCTGCAGGACGCATTAAACTCAAAGCACAGAGATCAGCTCAGAAGACTCTCATAACTGATTTAGGGACTCTAAAAGCATAATCTGGATAAATTTTTCTCAAGTGATAAAGTATTAAGTGATGAAGATTTATTAGGAAGAAGCTTTTTAAAAATAGAAAACTGTACTGGTGGGAACAAGGTCAAGAAACTTATACCGAGGAATTTTTTCTTCCATGACAATGCACCTGCTCATCATTGAGGCTCGCCAGGGCTGTCCGATGAGAACTTCATTGTGAAACTTGACATCAACTACCCTCCATCCCTGGCCTTGCTCCTTGGGATGGCTTCTGTTCCCCAAACTCCAAGAACACTGAAGAGAAGCGTAATGTCTGTATTCTGGGGCTGCTAAAGTTGCCCTTGTGATGTGGTGTCGCTAGAATAGCACACAATTCTCTGAGGAAGGAGTAGAGAGAGGGAAATGCTGCCTTTAGAAGAATGGACCTTTGTTGGAGGCTATGTTGAGGACCAAGAGCTTCATCGTTTGGCTATTTTAATTTAACAAACATTTCTATATTTTTAGAGCATGACTTTTTTTTGCCTTACCCTCATATAATGTAAAACAAAAGTATAATATTAACTTACTGCAAGACCTCTTTCTCTCCTAAACTGCTTAACCATAATTACTTTACACATCACAACAAATCCCTAGAGCAAGATTAGTACATGTATTATCAACATCTGGTCTAGAGATAGCCTTTGTGCTAAAAAAAAGAAAGAGACTGAGAGCGAGAGAGAGAGAGAGAGAGAGAGAGAGAGACAGAGACAGAGAGAGAAAACAGAAAGAGAACTGCAACTGCTAAGATTTTCAAAGTAGCTATGTTTATGTGAGCTTTATCTTAAAGAATTCCAGATGCCACCATAGTTCAAGCACTCCACAGCAACCAAAAGGTCAATGGTTCCAACCCACCTTGTCACTGTGGGTGAGAACAATGTGGCAGCCTACTTCTGTCAAGATTTGCAGCCTTACAAATCCCTATGATTCTGGTTGGCCCAGTTGGATCTCTCTGAGTCAGAATTGTCTCAAGAGCAGTGGGTTTGGGTTTGGGGCTTACTCTGGATCCCTGCAGTTTGTACTCCCATGAAGAATCACTTTCTCAAACCCCCGGGAGCACTTCTAGCCTGTCCTACAGGGTTGCTGTGAATCATACCTGAGTCAGTGGCAGTGAGTTACCGTTGTGACTTTTTGTTTGAGTGGGCTTCAATGAGTTCATGGGAAAAAATTCCATTCTTTAACAGCCACTTCTCATATACCTTATTAAGCCCTTTGTTCTCTTTAATACCAACATAACATGGAAAAGTCCTGAGGGTGGTGGAAATAAGCATTTATATAAATCAATTCAATTCTTGTCATTTATAAAAAAACAAGTCACACAAGATGTCTAAATGGATGTTCCTAGCCCCATACATATACCTGTTTGACTCTGGGAATATTACCAGTTCTAAATAGAATAACATGTGAGAACTAACACGTTAGTGAAAATGTTCTTTATTTTAAAACATGAATAATCTCCCTCACTAGATTGTAATGTGGATGAGAAGAGGGGATTTTTTTTATTTCCTTACCTTGGGTGCCTAGAATGCTGCCGGTCTTATAAGTGACACACAGTAAATATTTAATGAATGAATGAATGTGCTGGCATCAAAAACACAAATAAGCTCCCTCACTAGATTGTAATCTGGATGAGAAGAGGGGATTTTTTTTATTTCTTTACCTTGGGTGCCTGGAATGTTGCCAGTCTTATAATTGACACACAATAAATATTTAATGAATGAATGAATGTGCTGGCATCAAGAATAACATATATCCTATTTAGCCACACCCAGCAGCTTATCACCCAGAAGTTCTCCACCTTTGATGTCATTATTGCAAATACTCTACTTCGAACAGCAACCCTAGCCATCTCACCTGCTTACTCAATAACCTCTCTGGCCCCATAATTGTTATCAGACCTCATGGGAGGGGTCTGTCTACAGATTCTTCTATTTTCTCCCTGCAAGTTCCTTCCTATTTTCACTTCCTTTCCTAGACAGAGTGGAATGTATCATTTTAACTGTACGCTTATCCACATCCTCAATAACTCCTGTTTACATTGGAAATACCTGACAAAAAATAAAACAAAACAAAAGAGCCCAACTGTTGTACTGTATGTCTACACTGAGAGTCCTGACATCTACCAGAGGGGTGGGAGGAAAAACACACAATCTGGTATATTATTACCACTGTGAATTCTTAGTCACCAAGCTAACCTCCATACTGCCTAACACTCCAACTATGTTTCCCTGAAAACATCCTAGCTTGCTTTCTTATTCTCCGCAGTCATTATTTCAGACCTTTCTCAATACTCTGAATTTCCACACCCAACTTTCTTCCACCTGAATCCTTACTCTGAGATGTCCTTCCCTTTTACATCGTGGAGAAATGTGTCATCAGAAAAGCCACCTACTCAATCTATAAACCTCCTGTCATCTGTACTTATTCATTTTTTGCTCTTTCCTACTGCAATGTCCCTTTTCATGTATAAGGATAACCCCTCCACCTGGTTCTCGGTCCTCTACTCGCTGGCATAAAAACTTTGCCTTGCAAACATTTTGCTCCATGAAACATCCCCTTCTTCCCATCAGCCTTTAAATATGTGTAAGTGCCTCCTAACGTTTTTTAAGGCCCTGGGTCTCACCCCTTTCCCTGCAGTCACTCTCTCACTACTCTTCGGAGCCCAACTTCTCTAAGGAACGGTCCATATCAACTGTCTCTAACTCATCTCTCCCATCACTTCTCAGTCCACTCGCTGGCCATCTCCCACTCTCCTAAAGTTGCTCCATTAAGGTAAGCAAGGTCCTAAATCTTACGGACAGCCCTCAGTCTTTATCGTTGTGGAACTCTCTGCATCTTTAGCACCACTGGCTTTCATTTTGCAATAGAGCCATTCCATTTCTAAAAAACTGATCCTAATGATATTCAGGTAGATGACCAAAGAGATTGAAATAGCAAAGTACTGGCTGAGCCCCGGTGGCATAGTGGTTGAGTGCAGAACTGCAGCCCGCGGGCTTGCCAGTTCAAACCCAGCGGTGGTTCTCAGGAGCGGCACTGGGTAGCGCCCATGACCACCAGAGGCAGTGATGCCCACAAAAAAAAAAAGAAATAGCAAAGTATTAGAGAACCTAAATTTCTATCAAAAGGAAACCAATTAAATAAATTATCCAACATATGCAAAATAATATACAGCAGTTTAAAAGGCAGCAGTTCTATATATGGCAGTGAAAGCTTGCCAGAGCACATTAAGTTAGAAAAACCATATTGCAAACCAAACATATTATGGTTCCATTTGTATTTCTTTGTATATATGTATGTATATATATATATATATGTGTGTGTGTGTTTGTGTGTGTGTGTGTGTAGAGAGAGAGAGATTAGATGGATGAATGGGAAGAAGGGAGGGAGAAAAAGAAAATACATACAAATGGAAAATGTCTAAAAAGAGATACAAATTTAATGCAGTTACCTCTGGGACATAGGATGAGGAGAGGGAGACTACAGAAATAAATTTTACCTCTTATTGGGCCGAGTCATCAAAATCTGCTCAGAGACTGAGGAACCAATGAGTTCCAAGTAAAGAAAGAAGTTCAAAGAAGATCAGAAAGGAATGACCAGAGTAGCCCCCGAGCTGAGGGAGAAGGGAGAAAGGTAGTTAATAGTTTTAGATGTGAGAAAAGAGATCTACAAAAAATAAAAAAGCCAAGGGAAACTCACTGCCATCAATTCTAGAGCAGAGCCTGGGGGTTTCTGAGGCTGTCATTCTGCAGGAGGAGAAAGCCTCATCTTTTGCAAAGGAGCTGCTGGTTTCGAACTAGTCTGTGTAGTATGCAGCACAATGTGAAACCAAGATTTAACAAAGAGCATAATCAGAGAAGCAGTGGGGGGGGGGAGTTACCCTTACTGTTAATAAAAAATGTTTTTTAATGTTTGCTTATTTAATCAGGAAAATTTTAAAGAGACAATATTCCTTTTTTTACAAAGATGTAAGACATACTTTCATGTGTTGAGGAACCCTGGTGACATGGTAGTTGCACAATGGGTTGCGCGATCTACAAGGACAAGAGTTCGAAATCAGCAGCCGTTCCTTGGGAGCTAGAAGCAGGCATTCAACTCCCATAAAGAGGTATGGCCTTGGAAACTCACAAGGGGCAGCTCTACCTTGTTGTGGAAGGTTAGAGGAGTTAGCATTGACTGCACGGCAGTGAGTTTGGTTTGGTTTTGGGTTTCCTGTGTCATTACCAAGTGTAAATTGGTAAGAATTCTTAGAAAGTAATGTGGCAATTTGATTTCTAAAAATCTCAACTTCATAAAACGTATCACAAATACACTGAAATCTCTGACTAGGTGCTTCCATGTTTAACACATGCCTCTCTGCCAAAATGATATCCATGGGGGAGAGGGGAAATCCTTTGTCTGATTCTCTTTTATATCTCAAGCCTTCAAAAGACACTGACTAAAGTTATCCTGATGCCTAAAAGTGGAAGAGCTAAAAATAAGAGGCCATAAAAATGCCATGGAAATTGTCCATCTCTTCAAAATGACTTGAGTTCAAGGTAGGCTTGTTTACTCATAAATATGAGGGCACCAAACCCACCAAACTTCACTGCCAAAGTCCATTCAACTCAGAGTGATCCTGTAGCAGAGAGTAGAATAGTCCCTGTGCATTGCCAAGGCTATAAATCTTTAAGTGAGCAGAAAGTCTTAACTTTCCCCTGCAGCATGGTCAGTGGTTTTGAACTGCTGACCTTGCAGTCTGAGACCAACACATGACCACTATGCAACTAGGGGTCTTAATCTACATGATATGTGTCGAGAAAGCTATTGTTTTCATGCTTCTTAAATATACCATTCCCATCATTTATTACCATTGTCATGTGGTACCTCCCCCAAATCTTGCCCCGCCATGGTCCCTTCCTTCACTCATTCTCTCCTGTCTCAGGGAAGACAGCCTCACTTTCGCCAGGGCCAGTCTTCATTCCTGTCGCTCTGAAGTCCCTCGCCTTCTGCCTTGGGGACTTGGTATCAAGATGTTCACCATGCAGACATAAATGAGCTCTCTCGCACGCACACAGACACACTTTCATTAACAACCTTTTCATGTCCCCTGTGCCCTACTATAAATATATGTTCTCTTTCCCATTATAGCCAAACCTCTTCAAAGGGCATATACACCATATCCCTTATCAGTCCTTCTCACTTCTCACTCCCCAACCCTCGACAACCTGCCCTTCTCATCTCCTGCTGCACTGATGTCATCATAGCCCTCCTAATTGCAAAATCTAATGAGCGTGTTTTTAAAATGTTTTATAGTGTGTTTTATTTGATTATAAGAGGGGTACCCATCATGAACAAAGTTAAAACATATGACAGACTGGGGAGGAGGGGGCAGGAAACCCTGCACTATAGAACAGGTAATGGGCAAAGATCTGTAATAAATACAGTGTTCCTGCAAACAAAATTAAATGTTCTGAACCTAAAAGAAAGCGGCTCAAAGGCTATGAGGAAGCATGTCCCAGGAAAAAGTGCAAATGGCTAGTGTACGTGACCAGATGCTCGGCCTCACTCGGGAACGCAGATATGAATGTTCAATCAGTTAAATACAATTTTCCACTCACCGTGTTGGCAAAAAGTTAAAAGACACTCATCAGCAAGAATATGCAGGAAAGCATGTTCAGTGGTGAGAGCACAAACTCTTTTGATGTCCCTTTGGGGGCACCTAACTGATTTGTTAAGAGCACAGGTGCTTGTGCCATGCAAGGCTTCTTTGAGGGAGCTGTGTCACAAAAATGTGTGTGCGTGTGTGTGTGCCCCCTTGTGCCAGGAAGGCAATTTCAGCCTTGTAGTGGCGTGGAAGGGGCAGTCTCCGCTGCTCGCAAGTCCATTCTCACTTGCAGTGACATTGCATAGGGTTTCTGAGACTGCAAACATTTAGGGGGGCTGTAAAATATCGCAGGAGGGGTGGTGGGTTTGAACCGCCAACCTCGTGGTTGGCAGTCCAATGCTTACCCAACAGCACTATGAGCACTCCTTTGGAGTGGCGAATAGGCAGAGGAAATCGGAACTGTGGCAGAATATACGACACATTTTAACGATGATGTTGGCAGGACTTCCTGATGAACTGGATGTGGTGGGGGAGAGAGTGGGAGGAGTCAAGGGTGGCTTGGGGCCCTCGGTGTGTTTGAGCAGCTATGTGGGTGACTGTGCCATTTCACTGAGATAGGGGAGTCTGAGGGAAAGCACTGCTGACGGGAGAGGAATCAGAAGTTCTGTTTTGGTCATATGATATTTGAGATGTCTTTTTGGCATCCAGGTAGAGATGCTGAATCCATCATTGACTATTATGTCTGGAGTTCACAGAAAAGGCAGGGGTGAGACACAAACATTTGAAAGTGATCAGTCTATAAGTAGAAGGTATTTAAAACCATGGAACTGGTGAGGTGTTCTGGGAAGATGAAATTGTTGTTGTGAGCTTGTTTTAACTAGTGGGTGTGATTTGAGTAAAAGGTTACAGAGTACATTGGTCTCCCGTCTAACAATCCTCATCCATATGAATCTGTGTCACTGATTTCAATCCCTACCGGCAGAAGGGGTTCGCTGGAGAAAAGGCCAGAGACGGAGAGCCCGGGGTCACCCCAATGTTTAGAGATGGGGGAGACATTTAGCAGACGAGCAAACTAAGCGGAAGATTTTTGCTGCTGTTTTTCCAACAAACTTCAATTTCAGAGTTAACATCTATCAGGATGGTCAAGAATCACTAACTCCTAAGTCCGTCTCTTTCCCTTCCCACTTTTTTGGTGAGTCCCTGACTGACACCAACTCACTCACTGCCATCTAATCAGTTCCGACTCGTGGCAACCCTACAGTAAAGTGACCAGATGTCCCGCTTTTTAACACTTTAACAATGGCCTGCAGCTTTTTAAAATTAAAATAAATATACTACAATACTATTTTTGTGTTCTATGAAAATTTTTGTTTTCCACATAGACCAAATTTTAAACCAAGAAACACTCCCCCCTCTCCTAGCCAACGGTGTCCCCCTTAAAATCTGGTCACTTTACCCTACAGCACCGAGTCGAACTGTGTTGTTTCTGAGACTGCAACACTTCACTGGGCTGCAAAGCCTGATCCTTCTTCCATGGAGTGACTGGAGCTTTTGAACTTCTGACCTTATGGTTAGCAGTCCATCAGGTAAGCCATTAGGCTACCAGGGCACAAACTAGTAAACTGTAAAGGTGAGTGAGTTGAACCCATTCACAGTTGCCTCACAACAGAGGCTTGGTGATCAGCTCC